>RRZL01000065.1:1597935-1608982 GCA_006782975.1 Chlorella sp. Dachan | reverse complement strand
GCCCCAACCCAAAGCGGGCGGCCCGCGCAGCGGCGCAGATGGGGGGCAGGCGGCGGCAGGGGGCGCTCGGGGCGGCGAGCGAGATAAGGTGGCGTGGCCCATGACTACACGACCATGCAAGGCCGGCCCCGCCAAGCACAGCCAGGCGTGCAAGCGGGCGTGCGGCGCAGGCCAGGCACCCGGGCAGGGGCCACAAACCCGGGCGCGGGGCGAGCAGCGGCTGCGAGCGGCGGTGGGCGGCCCCCGACACCCCCTCCCTGCGCACGGCACCCCGGCGGGGCATGGTGCTGTGCTCACCTGGGGTCGGCGGCGTGAGGAGCAGAGGAGGAATGGTGCCGGGGGTGTCGGGAGCCTGGTCTTGTGCAGGCTGCTGCGTGACACGCCCAGCATGGCTGTTCCAGTCAGCAGGATGACTACCGTTCCAGCGGGGTCCGCAGCGCGATCATTACGCTCAGCAAGCTGAGAAATTCGAATGCAGAGGGTACAGGGGCGGCTAGGACCACAACCCGCCAACAGTCACCCAGCCGGTCGCTGCGCGCGCCAGCATCGACGTTGCGCGCCCCCGGTCCCTCGAAATGTGCTGCCAACCACAAACATCATCGACATGCAGCTGGCGATGGGCACGAGTGCCTGCCGCCGCCGGCACTTGCGGGTCGCCGTCTGCAGGCGGCTGCTCTTGTGCTTTCTGCCTCCCACCGGCTGGGCCAGGAGCCCCGCCCTGTAGGAATTTGAGGTCCTTCGCTCGCTCAAATGCACGAATGCGTTGCCGCCTCTATCATGGCACCCATGACAGTGTTGGCCCCGCAGGAGTGGCGACGTGCGCCCCGCCGCGCGTCCGTCCCGCTTGGCCCCGCTTGCGTGCCCGTTTACAACTGTGTCGGGCCTAGGCCAACCAATGCTGCAGTTGGTTTACAGTGGTAGTGAGGCTATCGCGTCAGGCAGGCAGTGGTCACACTTGCATGACCACGCTGTATGTCCGTGCTGCTGGGCACCCGAGGCCAAGCCTGCTAATCTGTGCAGGTGCCTGCCATCGGCCACAGCGCTGGCCACTGCCACCTGCCTCAGTGGTGCCGCTTGATGCTGCCGGTGTGTGGCAGGTCCAGATCGGCCCAGTTGGCCAGGCCTCCCTCGAGGTTCACCACTTGCTGCAGGCCGGCGTCAGCAAGCTGCTTCGCCGCCAGCGCCCCGCGCCGCCCTGCAGCAGGAGTGGGTGTGGCGAGACCCAGGGGTCGGTGCGGCAGCACGGTTGGGGCCGTGGGGTTCACAGGCAGTTGCTGCATACGTGGCTGTGGAGGCAAAGGGGGCTGCAGCTCAGCTCTGCTTGCACCGCTCGAGATGCTATGTGTTCCATTGTGTGCACAGCTCCGGTTTGGAGCGAATCAAGACGCAGTAGGCATGGTGACAGAGGCAGCGGCTACGCGGCAGCACGCACGGCGCAGTTGCATTGGGAAGCCGCGGAGGCAGGGGCGCACCGTGGGCGCACGTGCAGACCAGCGGCTTCTCCAGACCCACTTGCTCCTTGACCTTCGGACCAGGCATTCAAGTCACCGTGGCAGCATATTGGTGCTGTGTTCAATCGCGCAGCAGCCGCAGGCACATTGACGGCTGCAAACAGCACGCATGCAAAGGATGCACGATCTGCGCGGTGCACAAAGCCCGGTCCTGTGGTCTAGCAGGTCATGACATGCACTTGTCACAAGGCAGGTGCCACCTTGCCTGCTCCAGGAACTGCGGGTTGTCAACAAAGCCGCCCTTGCCGTCATCCAGCTTCACTGGGATGTTGATTGAACCCGGCACCGAGCCCTGTGCATGCTCCTCTGGTGTCCTGCGCGATGCAAGGGCGGCGGCAGTGGTTAAGTGTCTGGCAAACTCCCATGCCTCAAATTTGAGATGGCTGGCATTGCTGCAGCACGCCTCAATGCAGCACCATTCAAGGGGCAGCCGGCTGGGATGCCACACGGCAGAGCGGCAATTCGCCGGCACGCGCCGCCGGCGGGCAGGGGCAGCCGGGGGCACGCGGGCATTGAAGCGCGCAATGCGCAGCTGCTCATAGTGACTCGCCTCACATCGATGAGCGTGTACTCGCCCTCGATCAGCGCCTTGGCCTCGCTGGGCGGCACGTTGGCCGGCGCCTGCTCGTTCTGGTCGACCATCGCTGGGGCTGCAAGAACTGTCACAGCTCGGTAAGATAGCGCGCTAGCTTGAATGCACCTGGCATGCCTGGAGCTGCTGCCCGCGGCACAGCGGGGAGGCCTACCACCCTGCGCCAGCAATGCCGGACCAGCTGCTTTATGCAACATTCAAAGCAGCTCACTCCTTCCAACAGCAACTGAAGGACACTTTTACACCAGTGACAGAGTTGCAGACTGGGCAGTCGAACACTTGCGGCTAGCGGGCAGTGTTGTGCCCTTTGGGGCCACAAGGTGCCCTCGTCACCTCTGGCATGTTACAATTGCAAGCAACCTCAGCGCGCAGCTAGCTATTAAGGTTTGCATCAGCGGCAGGCATCGACCGTTCATGCCTCACAAGCTGGGAGCAGCTGCATTCAGCAATCTGCCGCTGCTGCCTGCTCCCTGCACTGCATCGAAAGCGCCGCCGTGCTCGTGGAGTACAACCGGGCAAGCTGCTCGGCGCGCACATCAAGCCTCAGCGTGCAGCGGCACAGGGTTCTCGAGCGCCTCCTCGATCCGCTGGTCAAGTGTCTGCAGCACAACATTCGGATGGTGCGGAGCAGTGGGCGGTGACGTGCGGACAGCGTCATGTGCAAGCCATGGAGTGGGCAGCAGGCTTGCTGCAGTGCTGCTACGCTCTGTGCTGCGGCTACGGGGGCCCCTAAGCAGCCAAATTGTTGGCCCACTGCGCCCTGTTCAACCACGGCCTCATCCGAGCGCGGGCGGATGCAACTTGTTCGGTGCCCACCTGCGGCGTGACCCAGTTGGTCGATTGGCGCAGCAGCTGCCGGCGCCGCTCGCTGCGTGCCACATCAAGCACCTGCAGAGTGGGGCAGGGCAAACGCGGTACTGTTGCAGCTGCGGTAGCAACTAGTGGACTCTCCTGTTTCATACGCTGCAGAGTGGGCTCTATCGGACCAGCTGTGGAGCAACTGCGAGCGGCTGTGGGCTCAGCAAGCAAGTCGCACACCATGCGCACAGCTTTGCATGCCAGCTCCAATGAGCTACAACTGCTGTTGCGCCGCCCAGCGGCAACAATGTAGCAGGCAGCTTGCCATCCCCAGGCGCCACCCAGCACGGCGGCAGCACAACAAGTCTGTGCAGCAGAAGCAGCTTGCCTCTGCCCGCAGCCCAGCCCGCTTCAGCCGCTCTGCCTTGGCCGCCAGCTGCGGAGACAGGCACGCAGGGACAGTGTGGTGGTGAGTTTCGTACTGCACAGCAGCAGCAGCAGCAGCAGTGCGCTGCTGCCCGCACCCCAGCCGGAACCGTCGATATGCCCAGCTACTTGCTTCAAGCGTGCAAGCAGTCCCACTGCGGCAAGCCCAGCACCGTCCGGCAGCACGACAGCCGATCACAAGACCTGCTTCGGGTCCGCTGCATGCAGGCAACTCTCCAGCCAGCCAGCCAATCAGCCAGTCAGCCAGTTACGTATCCAACCCAGCAGCCAGTGCATCAGCCTTGCTTGGTGAACAAACAAGGCAAGACACAACATGAGCGCACCCGCTCCTCGCGCTCCACGGCCAAGCGCGCTTGGTACTCTGCCTGGCGCTGCACTTTGGCCTCCATGTCCTGCTGCGCACGCTGCGCGCGAGCCGCCTCGCGCGCTGCCCTGTGGCGTGGGAGTGGGGGGTGGGAGCGGGCGGAGGGGGGTCGAGCGGCGGACAGCGGCCTCGGCAATGCGACTGCCTCATGCACCAACAGCCTCTGCTTGCAACTGTGCACATACAGACAAGTCGTAACGCTGCATTCAGGGCTCCAGCAAGGCCTGCCGGCTGATGCAGCAGAGCAGCCTGCAACACGGGCGGCGGCAGCAGGCGGCGGCGGCAGCGGCGCACCTAGCCTCAGCCTCCGCTGCTGCCTTGGCGGCTTCCCGCTCCTCCCGCTCCTTAGCCCACTGCTTGCGCAGCTCTCCCAGGTTTTGCTCAAAGCCCTTGCGCTCCTTGGCGAACTTCACAGCGGCGGGCTGGTCGGCCAGCCCCCGCTGCGCGCCGCTGGGCGCTGCTGCCGCGGTCTGCTGCTGGTGCCACTGCATCAGGGACAGCAGCTGCTGCGCGCATCGCCCCTGCCCCTGCCGCAGGCGTGCAAGCGCAAGGGAGCTCATGTTGGTGTGCGTGGGCGGGCACAAGGGGCGTGCTTCAAGATCAAGAAGTGTGGTGCCAATGTCTGCAAGCCCGGGCGATGCGCCATTTCTTGGGTTGGGGGCGCATGGGAGAGAGCTGGCTTGCATGGGAGGCAAAACATCGCCGCTTCAGCGCCTTAGATGTGTGTGAAACGTACACGGGACTTGGATTCGGAGCATGGCGGGCAGGGCCACGCCGCCGCTGCCGCCGCCCGCCCGCCGCCCCTCAGGCGCACTCGACCCAAGCGCACATAGCTGGCTGGCCGGTTTGATTCACATTTGCAGCAACACATACGGGCACAACATGGAGCAAGCTGTTTCTGTTCAACCTCAGCTGCACTATGCATTCCGCGGAAGCCGCCGCCGCCACAACTGCCCAGCTGCCTGCTCAGTCTGCCTTGGGCTTGCGGCGCGGCAGCAGCACGCGTGTGCCGCGCCAGTTGACAGTCGCACCCGCACGCCACAGCTGCCGCTCTCCGCTGATCCCCTGCACGGGTCACGTATTCATGAGGTGTTGGGCCCCCCATCAAGAGCCGAGTGCGCTCTTATGTTGAGCAATGCAAGCGACGCTGAGGGGACAGCGCAACTGCGTGCCGGTTGGTTCACGCCCAGTTGTGTTGCCGCCTGCCGTGCTGCAGCCATGCGCACGGCTGCTGCGCCACCTAGCACACAATGCGGGGGTGCACCCATGCACTGTGCAGCGGGAACCCTCCTCGGAACACCCTTCACCATAAACAGCCAGCTTGCCTGCTCTACCAGTGGCTGCCCCAGGCGCTCTCCCATGAGGCGACGCACGTTCTCGGCGTACAGCGCCCAGTCGGCCTGCTCCCCCTCTGCAGCAGGGCGGGAATGACAGGCCCGCCGAGGATGCTTGCTCGACAGCATGCAGCAGCAAGGTTTGTGTGACATGGTCACACGCCCCCAGTTGCCATGTGCGTGGGCTCCGGACACGGGTCTGGCTGCATCAGGCAGCACCACCCTGGCAAAGCCAGCCTGCTGGGCGCACCTGAGGGGTGGTACGGAGGCATCACTTCGATCTCCAGGTGGTTGACAAACTGCGCAAGTGCGGCAGGTGCGGAAGGGAGGATGCAGGTTCCAGCTGGGCCAGACGGGGGGCTTGGAAGACCCGAGGGCTTTGGCCGACGACGCACAGGCGTGTGTGCACGGCCGCGCTGGCGGGGCAACCGGCAGCACCCCTGGTGCTCAGCCCACCTGCGCCGTGAGCTGGCAGGGCAACCGGCGATAACCAACCAAGGCCCTCAGCCCACCTGTGCCATGAGCTGGCGGGCCAATCTGCAACCATCCAAGGGCCTCAGCCCACCCACCCGAGGGCCTCAGCCCACCTGCAGCAACCACCCAAGGCCCTCAGCCCACCTGCGCCATGAGGCGATACACGTGGAACGGCGTGAAGCCAATGCCCCAGCCTGCACAGCACAGGAGCGCCAGCCGCATTAATGGGCAGCAAGGTTGGTTGTGGAAGACGCACGGCAAAACGGCAGCCGCACGATGAGGGGGAAGAGCGCACTGCAACAAACGCATGTGCAATGAGCTTCAGGCCCAACAAGCACACAGGGCACAACAGCCTGCCTATCAAGGGCCCCCAGCGCAGCGATTTGCATGCCCGCGGACCCACCCGGGTTGAAGTGGCGGTACCGGTACCTCAGCAGTACGGGGCACACGGGCTGGCCTGCTGAGAAGGCGCCCCGTCGGAACTTGAGCAGGCAGGGCTTTGCTTTGGTGGTTGCTTCAGGTGCTATGGCCAGCAGGGGGAACCTGTGTGGTGTGCAGTGGGCGGTTGGCGGCCAGGGCAGCGGTGGCGGTTGGCGGCCAGGGCAGCAGTGGCGGTTGGCGGTTTGTGGACCCATCGAGCTAGCGTGGCCGCCCTCAAGCACGCGCCACCTCCTGCGCAGGAGGACAGCAGCAACCCTGCGGTAGGCCCCACCTGCGGTCAATCGCGCGGTCGGCAATGGCCTGCACCGCGTCGCCGCGCAGCACGTGCTTGTTGCTGCGGTCGCTGCTGCCGCGGCGCTCCACAAAGAACAGCTGCGGCAGGCTGGGGGGCAGTGTGCAATGGTCAGGCAGCTGTGCAGGGCGGCGTAGCGACGGTTGGGCAGTCGAAACTCCAGGTGTGGGAGGCCAGGCTCGCAGTCTCAGAAGCTTCCAGCCAGTGAAGGGCGCTTGCACAAGCACGCCGGCACTGCCACCTGCACCAGGGCGGCAGCCGGCGGTTGCAAGGGCGAACAAACAGACACCTGCAGAGCCACGGCGAAGAGGCCGATGAAGGGAATGGACGCCACTCCAGCCTTGGAGACGCCAGAAGGCGTGAAGAAAGTGGCCATCACTGCACAGGTGAAACCAGCGCAGGCACTGGGTGGGTGTATTGACTTCCGGAGCACCACTCAAACGGTCTGCTGTGCCTGGCTGGTGGGACGGGCCGGGCATTGCTGTGCAGAGAAGGACCGCTAGGACACGGCGGCAGTTGTGACGGAGCCGCCAGCACAGGAGCAGTGCATGGCCCAGCGTCAGCAGCTTTGAATGCAACAACGCTGAAGCAGTCAGGCAGCGCCAGGCAGACCGGGCGTACCTGCAGCGTCCACATAGGAGGGATGGTTGAACACCAGGACCGCTCTGCGACAAGGGGCAGAGCAGCAGCAGTTGCTTTAAGCCCGTTGGCATACAGGCAAGCGCGTTGACAAGCAAGCGCAACCAAGCGGGCAGCAGGACAGGCGCAGGGCAGCAGCAGCTGAACCCTGCCTTGCGGGCCCCGGCAGCAGCAGCTGAGTGCCTTCCCGGCCCCTGGTTCCCAGCCACACACCGCTCTGCCTCTGCGGCCCGCATGTTGGCCCAGCCGCGGACGGGGATCCAGTAGAAGCCGGCCACAAAGAGCAGGAAACGGCCCCACTGGTGGATCCACTGCTGCACCAGGAACGCGCTGCCGAGGCAGGGTGGGGAGGGGCGATGGTGGGGGTGGGGGTGGGGAGGGAAGGAGGGGGCTTGACGAACAGGGGGAGGGCGCTGATGTGGCTGCTGCTGCAGTGAGCTGAGCCGCTGATGCCATGGAGCCCAGCCCCGCCCTGCGCCAGCAACAGGCACACTGCCGGGCACCGACACCTTCAAGCAGGCAGGCGGCTACCCCTCAGCTTCCACAATCACAACAAGACGGATTCAATGCTGCCTGGTGTGTGCGCCCTACCAGCATCACACTACCAAGCTCAGCAAGCCGAGGACCTTTGCCCTCCAGACCCCACCCCCCACCATCGCACCGGAAGGGGCTCATCGCCGTCTGCGGCTTGTGGCCCAGCAGCAGCAGCGCTAGCACAGCCCAGGCATACGGCACAGCCACCGCCAGCACCAGCAGCTGCTCGGCGGGAAGGGCAGGCGGCCAGCGAGCCGGGGTCAGATGCGGCGCGGGCCTGATTGCCTGTGTGCTGCAAGCTGGTCTTGCAGGCTGCCCCACCTGGTTGCAGCATTCCCCCGCCATGGCAGCCCACAGCGGCGCTTTGCCCCGCCCTGCGCACGCAGCACACCTTGAGCAGCACCACAGGCGCCATCAGTACTAGCTTGCAGCCTTCATACGCAGTCACTGGGTGCTCCAGGTCAACCCAGGGTGAAGAGGCCAGCGCAGCCTCGGTCAGCGCGGGCGCCGCCGCTGCGCCCTGGCCCGCAGGCCTGCCTGCCTTGGCTGCTAGCGCCTTGTGGTGCAGTGCTGTAAAGTCGGTCTCGCTGCCTGTCTCGTCGCTGGCTTCTGAGGCACGGGAGGCGGGCCGGGAGCCTGGCTGCACGTCCATAGCGCCGCTGCCGCCGGCGCCGCCGCTCATAGCAGCGCCCTCGTCAGCCGGCTCCTCCGCGAGCTCCGCCGCCTCTTGCTCTGCATCCGACACCTGCACGTCGCTGTCGCTGACCACCGCCTGCTCCAGAGCCTCTGTACTGGCGCTGGCCATGTGGGCGGGCGGCTGGAGGCAGGAGGTGTGAACTGCAGGCCGGTAACAACCAATGCGGTTCACAGCAGAAGTGGGTAAGCTGCCGTTTGCGGCTGCCAGAGCTCGTGGGCCCTAATGCAGAGTTGCTTCGCTTCATGGCCGCTGCTGCCCGGCGATCGCCGCCGATTGGCGGCTGCTCGCAGTCTGATCGCATTACTGATCGCCATCCAAGGCCCTCCGGCAGCTCACCCAACATGCTGCGCTTCGTCCTGAGGGCTGGTGCCTCCTACCGGGCCTCCCGCACCATTGCGGGGTCAGTAGAGCGGCAGCACAAGCCGGTTGCGCCGGTCGGTGGACCTGCCGTGCTGGATGGCGTCACTCCCGCTGCTGCCGCCGCTGCCGCCGCCGCCGCTGCCGCGTTGCACCGCTTCTGCCTCCTCGTGCGGTCAAATCTTGGACACACCGCCGCCCTCCCGGACCGCCCACCACCTTGCAGCATGGCGCAGCGTGCCGCGGCAGCCCGCCCCGGCCTGACTGCCGCCGCCCCTGCCGCAGCGCGGCCGTTTGCAGGCAGCGCGGCCGCCCGCTTCCGCGGCGGCAACGTCATGGCTGCCGCCGAGTATGGAAACACAGACGTGCAGGGCGCGGCCGAGCTGGTCAGCAGCGGCGCATCCACCTACGCAGATGTCAGGTGCGACGTGCGCGCGGGGCCGCTCAACTGTCTGGCACCTGCATCCAGCACTGCACTGGCGCACGCACCCCCCGCCAAACCTCCCGACAGCCCTTTCTCTCGACGCAATCCTGCTCAGGACGCCCGAGGAGTTTGGTGCGGGCCACCCCGTTGGGGCGGTCAATGTGCCGGTCTTCCTCAAGCAGAACGGCCAGATGGTTCCCAACCCGCAGTTCCAGCAGCAGGCAAGCTGCAACGAGTGGGACGTGCGTTGCTTGGGGATTGTTTTGCAGAGGCGCCAGAGGTGCCCACCCGCCAGACCCAGCAGCAGGCAAGCTGCGCAGCTGTGCACTCGTCGTGGCCTCTGGGCACTGGTTGCAGCAGGCTGTCACGAATGGCGGGCCTCGCAGCACATGCGCCCTGCCGCTGCCAAGTTTGCATGTGCTGCATTGCAGCCTGGCTGCACTGCAGCCTGGCTGTTTGCCTCACGCCTCTGCACTGCCACCCCTGCCGCTTGCGCCGTGCAGTTTGAGAAGGCTTTCCCGGACAAGGACGCACAGCTGTGCGTGGGCTGCCTCTCTGGCAAGCGCAGCATCGCTGCCTGCAGCATCCTGCAGGTGCGGGGGACGAGCGAGGGCTATGTGCTGTGGGGTCCCGCCAACGCCTAGGCCAAGGCTGGCCGCTCAGCGGCTCGGCATTACCTGACTTGGTTGCGCATGCCTGTGGCTACGCCGGCCATCGACCCCCCTCTCCCTCCTCCCCTTGCAGGCGGCTGGCTACTCCAACCTCACCAATGTGGAGGGCGGCTACCAAGGTGCGCATTGATTGGACTGAAACATGCCATGCCACATTCAACATTCAGCTGGCACGAGTGATTGGCAGCCTGCTGCTGCCTGCCCGCCAGTTGCCATGCACGCCGCAACCGCGCAACACGCCGCGGCCGCTCCTGTGCATGTGCGCTGCAACGCTGCTGGTGCGCCCTCAGCGTCCGCTATCTGCCGATGCTGCTGGCGCCGCTGCCACTCTCCGACTGAGCCACCCTGCTGCCTCTGCGCTGCAGCGTGGACCGGTGCTGGGCTGCCTGTGGAGTCGTGAAGGAAATCTGCAACTTGAGCAGTGGGCATGCTCAAAAAGATACATTGGCGAGGCCAGCGTTGCGGGCGTCGTTGCGTGCCGGACTGACTGCAGTGCTGCTCAGCTGGGTTTGCAGGCCAATGTGGAGTGTAACCATGCGATTGCCGTAGCTGAGGCACTCCAACGGCGCATCAGGAACAGAGAGGCAGAATCCACGGTGCAGCTGCGTTACGGCGCTGCGCAGGCGTTGCAACACAGCAAGCAGGTCGGCAGCACACGCGGCCCAGCGCAGCTCTGCTCAGCAAACCCAGGCTGCCCTCTTTAACCGTGCGCTCCCTGCGCTGGATGCTGCAAATTATTGCTGCAGTGCTGCGGGATGCTGGTGTGTGCAATCAATTTTGCAATCAGGGAGGACCGCAGGCGGCGGCGGCAGGCGGCAGCGGCGGCAGCAGTGGGGCCGGGGATGCAGGGCGGGCACCCCCGCTCAATTGTGGCTCGATTTGTGCCAATTTCCCGATGCAGGAGCGCGCGCAGGGGGCCGTAATCGGGCGGACAGCGCACCGGTCCTGCCACCAGTGAACTGCGACCGGCGATGCCTGCTCCCATCGGCTCAGATTCGAAAGGCGGGGCCGTTGCTGAGGCAGCCGGCGATGCTGCTGACACGAGTAGTCATCGCTGCTGACACTGCATGCTGGGCGTGTCCTGCTCGGGTGCACAAACTCTGCGTTCCGCCTGGTCCCGTCACCATTCCCTCTCGGCTCCTCACGCCACCGACCCCAGGTGAGCACAGCACCATGCCCCGCCGGGGTGCCGTGCGCAGGGAGGGGGTGTCGGGGGCCGCCCACCACCGCTCGCAGCCGCTGCTCGCCCCGCGCCCGGGTTTGTGGCCCCTGCTCGGGTGCCTGGCCTGCGCCGCACGCCCGCTTGCACCGCCTGGCTGTGCTTGGCTGGGCCGGCCTTGCATGGTCGTGTAGTCATGGGCCACGCCACCTTATCTCGCTCGCCGCCCCCAGCGCCCCCTGCCGCCGCCTGCCCCCCATCTGCGCCGCTGCGCGGGCCGCCCGCTTTGGGTTGGGGGCCCCGCCGCGGCGCT
>RRZL01000065.1:1560694-1588702 GCA_006782975.1 Chlorella sp. Dachan | reverse complement strand
GGGTTTCAGGGGCCCCAGCACCGCCTTGCCGTTCTTCACGCGCTGGGCGAGCGCGCTCAGTTCAGCGGCATTGAAGGGGGCACCCATCGCCTCCCTCGCCCGCTCAACAGCTGCCTGTGAGGCGGCTTGTGAGGCGTGCGGGGAGGAGCGGGAGCCGGCGCTGCCACCTGTCTCATTGGCCAGCGGTTCAGCCTCGGTGTCAGTGGGGCCAGTGAAGAGAGCGGAGAAGTGGGCGTTCCAGTCAGCGGCCCTGATAGACGGGTCAGGGCCCTTGCTCCTGCCCTTGAGTTTCTTGAAGAACGCGGCAGGGTTCTTCTTTTCAAGTTCGGCAAGCCTCGTGCCCGCCAAGCGCTGCCGTCGCCGCTTATGACGGCGCGCCGCAGCGCAGATCGCCCTGTTCAGAGCGGCCGCCTCGGCAAAGTTGCGCTGGCGCAGCGCCTTGCTGCGCCGCCTGCGCAGTCTAGACGAGTGCGGGTCGCGGGCAGCCTTGCGTTGCCATGCCGGTTGGCGTGAGCAGCTATCCCCTTCTTTAACCAGATCAGGTGGGCTGGCCAAGGGGCAAAGCCATCGTGTCTGCATGCCAGCACATGCCAGCTGGGCGCACCCGATCCCGACCCCGCGCCTGCGGCAGTATGCACCCTGCCCCGCGCCTGCTTTGCCATGCCGTTCCGATGAGCGTTGTTGCGCAACTGCTTTGCGCTGCCATGCCGATGAGCGCTGCCCCTGCCACCACTTCCTTGTCCTGCAGCGGCCTCGACAGCAATCTGCAGATCTTACTTAACGGCTTGCACAGCTCCTGTCCGCACCTGCTATGCTGAGGCGCACTCACTTTCCGTCCCTGCTTGTCTGCAGCGGCCTCGACAGCAATCTCTGTCCGCACCTGCTATGCTGAGGCGCACTCACTTTCCGTCCCTGCTTGTCTGCAGCGGCCTCGACAGCAATCTGCATATCTTACTTAACGGCTTGCACAGCTCCTGTCCGCACCTGCTATGCTGAGGCACACTCACTTTCCGTCCCTGCTTGTCTGCAGCGGCCTCAACGGCGGCCTCACCATGATCCCCCTCTGCTTCGTGTCGCCCATCCTCATGACCCAGGCAAGAGCACTGCATTGTGCGGCAAGCCAGCCAGACGGTTCGGTGCATGCAGCACATGTGCCGTACAGCAGCTGCTACCCTGCCAGCTGAGTACTCGCTAACCCGCTCAGAAACACACACACTCACCCTCTGCTGCCGCCGCTTTCAACGCCCCGCCCCTCACCCACTTGATGCACCATGCAGTGAAACGGCCGGCGGGGTTCAGCAACCCATGCGTAGCTAATCAACCAGCATGGCCCGGTGCCCTTCTGCATCATTAATTCACCGTTGCAGGTGTACTACGGCGCCCACATGCCCACCTGGCGCAAGGCGGTGGACTGGACGCTCATCGGCCTGTTCACCGGGCTGGCTCTGGTTGCCACCTTTGGCTCGGGTGAGTCCATGTGCATCGCCCAGCCGCTGCAGCTGCTGCTGCTTTTACTGATCCTACCGCTCAGTGCTGCTCCACAGCTCTGCTCTACTTGCCACTGCCGCTGCTGCCGGCCCCAGCATGCCCACCGCTGCGGTTCGCGGTTCGCTGTGCGCCAATCATTGCCGGCCCTGCCCCACCTCCTTTGTCGCAGTGTTCCAGATCGTCACAAACGCCGAAGAGTACCAGCTGTTCGCATGAGATGCACTGCTGTTGCTGCGGACCAGCGGAATGCCATTCTAAAACCCAGCCTCCTGCGCCTGCTGGAGGCGGTAGGAGCGCCACCACTGCAGGACGCCTGACGGGCGCCCATCTTTCCAGAAACAGCTCAGCTTGCAAGAATCTCTTCCCAATTTACCACTGCATTCCACTCATTCTGCTCCATCCCTGCCTGCCATCTGCTGTTTTCGATACGTTGCGAGCGATTCCGCGCTGCTGCTGCTGCTGCTGCTGCTTTTGCGTCGTGTTTCCGTCTTTCCGTTCCTTCTCCTCTGGGCAACAAATTAACACCGCGCATGATCCATCCAGCCGCTACAAGCCAAGACGGGACAGCCCATGGAAAAGTCACATGCGCAAATGAGGGGGCCTGTGCGCGGCCAGGAAGCATCAACCCCAAAAGACCCAAAGCAGAAGACGTTTATTGGAAAAACTCCGAAGAAATCCTCGCTTATGAAGTTGGAGTGAGCTTGAATGTATGTGAGTGGAGGGGGGACCTGGGGAAAAATATGGGAGCTTGAATTTGTGTGGGGGAATGCATGTGCAAACAGGCATGCGGAGCAACGCGGGGGCTGGCAAGCGGCTGCAGAGCTTGCAAGCTCCGATTGAATGTGCTCAATTGATTGTGTTGGTGGATGCGGAGGGTGCTGCCCAGGTTCTGAGACAGGGAGTGGGGGTTTGGAGAGGATGAGAAGGCAATGAAACGATGATGAGTAGCTTGTGGAAAGTTGATGCAGTCAGCGGCTGCCCACAGAGGGCCCGCCATGCGCGGGCGATGTTTCAAAGGGCGAGGGTGGCAGGCGGGCGGAGGGTGGCACTGGGGCATCACCACCCGGCGGCGGACCGCTCTCAGCGCCCGGCTGCGCCTGCGTGTCGCTGCTCGGCACCTGCGCTGTGTCGGCTGCAGGCTGCCGCGCTATCACCGGCGTCGGCGGGAGCGCCTGCAGCCCGCCGGCGGAGCTAGCAGCCCCCGAAACAGCTCGCTCCAGACCTGCTTCTCCCGACAGCAGGCTACTGTCGCTGGGCAGGGTGAGCCCCATCAGCGCGTACAACTCCTCGACCTGTGCAGGAGGTGGCATGCCGTGGAACGCAGTGAGGTGCAACGAGATGCCATGAGATGCAGCAGAGGGTGGAATGGCGCGGCGCTCGGGAACGGCCAGCCCGGGGCGCATGGAAGCGGCCGCCGCAGTGCGAGCTGCGCGCATGCGGCGGCGGTGGTTGGACAGGACAGCAGTGAGGCAGGTGGCAAGGGCTGCAGCACACCAAACGGTGCAGCACACCAATGGTGGCCCCACCGCCTGCGTTTCTCGCCAGCTGTTGGGTGGCTCGCTGCGGTCGCGCCCTGGTTGGCACCAGCGCCCATCAACATGTACGCCACGCCAAGCCTGCACATCTGCTCACCAGTTGGTTGGCGGTGGGCCGCGCTGCAGGGTCTTCATCCATGCAGCGGTTGATCAAATCCACCACCCCCTGCACCCAACCAAGCAGGCGGCAGATCAGCAGCAGCCGATGCGTGCACCGGCGCAGCAGCGGCCCGGGCGTTACGTGCTTCGCACGCATGTTGTCCAGGGACTGCAGCCGGCAGGCTGCCCGCTGGCCCGGCCTGCCATGCTTTGCTGCTGCGCCGACAGGTTGCGCCTCTGACCCTGGGGCTGCTGCCAGCCTCAGGCTGCAGGCCATGCAGCGCGTGTTTCCTTCTTGCAGTTGGCACCGCGGCAGGGCGACTCGTCCTGCTGCCACATGCCAAGCGAGCAGAGCGTGTCCACTGCCCCACCATCCGCCCAGCTGGCTGCTGCGGCTGCAACTGCAACTGCGGCTGCGCTGGCGCACCTGCGGGCACTCATCCGGTACGCACGGCGGCGCCATGCGGCCGCGCAGCGGGACGTCTCCCGTCACAATTTCCCAGAGAAGCACCCCTGCAAGCACAGCCATGCAGGGGAGGGCGGCGCTTTTCACCAGCAGGGACGCTGACACTCGAGCACGATACTTTTTTATCAACTGCTGTCAAGACAGCTGCGCTGGTCGCATGCCATAGTGATAGCCTAGCTGGCGCGGGGCCGGCAAGCCGTCCTCGCCTGCAGGCCTCATAGCCTGAGAAGACAACCGAAAGCACGGGCATGTTTTGCACAGCCCTCGTCACTCCCCCCCCCGCACGCACCGAACGAGTAAATGTCGGCGGGGAAGGAGCACGGCTTGCCCTGCAGCACCTCGGGGGCGCACCACGAAAACGTGCCCACCCCAGCCTGCTGACTGGCAAACGTGTGGGTCATGACTTTGCTCAGCCCCACCTGCAAGCGGATCAGAACAGGGTGGGGGCTGGGTTATGGCCCCTGGCACACAGCCAGCACAGCCGGGGGGCTGCTGGCGGGCCTGCAACGCTTGCTTCCCCGGTAGTAGCCCGAACATCAAGTCCACACTCACGTCACCAAGCTTGGCAGCTAGGTCGCGCGTCAACATGATGTTGCCTGCCTGTTGAAGGGAGGAGTTGGGGCACAGCAGCAACAGGGCTGGGTCAGCGGGCCGACACGTCAGCGGACCGGCAGGGAGGCGGTCAGTGGGAGCCGAGCGCCAGCGTGGTCAGGTGCATGCACCTTGCCGCGGTCCGCCCCTGGCGCATCATGCGTCCAGACCGCAGTGCCGCACCTTTAGATCGTAATGCATCACGCGGCGGTTGTGCAGGAACGCCAGGGCGGAGGCCACATCCAGCGCGACGCGCTTGCCCTTGCCGGCCCAGCCAAAGACGCGGTTGCCGCTTCGGTCCCGCAGGTTGAGCGCCTTAAACAGGTCCCCCCCTGGGAGAAGCTCCATGATGAGCAGGCCCTTGTCCTGCGCCTTAGTTAATGCCACGCCAGCCAGCTGCACGATGCAGCGGTGGCGCAGGCCGTGCAGCATGTGTGCCTCGTGCAGGAAGGCTGCCGGAGAGGTGCCTGCCGAGCCGCCCGCCGAGCTGCCCGGACGCATGCTGCCAGAAAGCGGCACAACCTGCGGCCACAGAAGGAGGGCCCAGGTTTTCTTTTTCCCAGGCGTTGCAAGCCCCGCAGGCTTCGAACATGGGCAGCTGCGTTTGCCCGACAGAAAGCGCAACCGCATGACGTGGCGGCAGGGGGAGCGGTGGCAGCGAGGACAGCAACCAGGCACTGCCCCACACCTTGACAGCCACTGGCTCGCAGCCATTGAGCATCGCCTGCACGCCACGCAGGGAAGGAGGCATGGATGCAGGCTAGCGGCTGGGGCAGCTGGGCAGGCAGGCAGGCAGTGCAGGCCGGTAGGCAGGCAGCCATGCACACCATACACAGCAGGCACAGCGGGCACAGCGGGCGCGCAGCAGCCCACCTTGTACACTACGCCCTGTGATCCGGCGCCCAGCCGGATGGGGTTGCCATCCTTATCCAGGATGAACTTGAGCTGCGCTTAGTTGGCAGGGGGTGGGCGGCATTGTGCAGCAGGTTGGGCGGCGGCAGCGGGTCGAGCTTGCAAGCAACCTGCCTGCAAAGGCCAGCCGCAGGCAGGGCAGGCCCAGCAGAGTGCACACCCTAGGAAGCGAGCCCTTGGCACTGCAACTGGGACAGAGCATGGAGTTGGTGGGCCCATGGCATGCACAGCTTCAGCCCTTGCTGAAGGACCGTGTGCCCCCCAACACGACATGAGCACACGTGGCCACGCGTGTCACATCACATCCTCAACCTGCTCCTTCCCAGGCGTGTCCACGCCAGAAACATGTTCAGCAGAACAGAAACGGCGGTCAGCTTGTACGCCCCATGCACCTGCGACACATCCACCATCCACTCCTTTCCAAGCTCCAGCGCCAGTGCATCCGCCGAGGTCTGGCGCGACAGGTCGGACAGGCTGTCCAAGTAGCTGGACAAAGGGGAGCCCTTGCCCGTGCCGGATCGCTTGGTGCCTGAGCCGGCAGTCATGCCGGCAAGGTCTCGAGCACTCAGAGTGCCTGGGTGGTCGGCGTCCTGCAGCATTCAAACAGGGGGACGTTGTTGTTGGGGTCCCGGCAGCAGGCGGGCGGTGTAGCATGGGGTGGGATGCGCGCGGACCCAGGCAGCGCCCGTGTCGCATGGCATGCGACGGTGGGCAGGGTGGAGGGCAGAGCAGAGAGCCGGGAGGGCCAGGGGAGCCCCACAGGCTTGAGAAGGCTTAGGGCCGACAGGCAGCCTGCCACAGCCGGCAGCTGCTTTCAGCAGTGGGCATGAAGTGACGGGAGGTGGGTGCCTGCAAGCGTGCGTGTGCTCCCACATCACCACCATGCCAGCGCTGCAAGCGGTCACCGGCCCCCTCCAACAGCATGCACAACGAACCATGCCCCTCTCACAGGAAACCACCGGCTATGCCTGCGGCTATGCCTCCTATCAGCCCGGTACCCCGCCCCGCCAGGTGGAGTCCCCTCCCCGTTGCACGTTGCACACCCGCCCGCAGGCGCTGCCTCACCTTGAGTACACGGATGGCCGCCTCTGCGTCCGTCCCCATCGGCCGGTGGCGGCGCTGCACTATGAAAGCGGCAGCGGCGGCCGCCGCAACCACAGCAACCGCGCTGCCGACCGCGATGCCTGCAATTGCGCCGGCCGACAGCCCGCCGCTGCCGCCGCTGCCGTCAGCAGAGTCCAGCCAAGTCATGTAAGAAGTGGCTTCTGCCAGCTGCTCCCGTGTCAGGTCCTTGGCGTAAAACTGAACGGCGCCGTTCCTGCGCACGTGGGCAGGCAGCCACAGGAGCACCACCCATGAGGTTCGAATCAGTTTTTCTTGTCAAATGAGACCTCGTAAATATTGGGCCCCTAGTGGCACTAAGAAACCACTAGACTGGCGTGCACGCAAACTGCGATCAATGCCTGCACACTCGAGGCATGCAGCGTGCGCACCAGTTGGCGAGCGACAAGTTGATGGGCACGCCCGGCAGCGTCTGGGGACTGGGGTCGTCTGGAATGCCCTTCAGCACAAATACGCCGGGGCCCAGGTAGTCTCGCCCAAGCGGGAAAAACTTGATGCCTGCCAGACGCACAAAGGGCAGGAGGAGGCAGGGGTTGGCTGGCTGGCTGGTTGCTGTACGCACCTTGGAGATGAGCAATACAACGAAAAGCCTCAGAGGGCCCGCAGGGTGAGAGGCGCTGTGGGAGGGTGCTGCCTGGCAGCTGCGGGGCAAGCTGCACTCTAAGCGCCTGCTTGCAAAGCCAGCGCAAACAACTGCCGGCTGGGGCGCCACAGCAGCCTCTGCGTTTGAGCGTGCACCAGGCCAGGCGCACTTTGCATGCGTCTAATGTGATGTCCTGCAACGCCTGCCACGTTTGCGGCCACTCACCCATGCACTTGACGCCATCAGCTTCACACTGCTCGTACGCATCCTGCAGCGCAGCAGCACGGAACGTGTGCAGACTGGGTTTTCCAGGTGTATATAGGGTCCAAGAGAAGCGCGACGGTGGCGCTTGCTAAACTTCACTCCACTTTACAAGCTTTACAGCCAGGGACACTGAGGCGGTGCTCGTGGGGCTAAAGCAGCTTGCGCCAGGGAGCGGCGCTGGGCGCACCTGTGCCCACACACAAACAGCCCCCACCTACCTGCAAGCCAGTCAAAGTGCTGCCTGTACTTCCATGCACGCGGCCCGCCCTGCTGCATGCTTCCCATGCTGCGACGTGCCCCGCCCTGCTGCGCGCACCTGGAGGCTTCCCTTGCGGATGCAGACCTTGGGGTTGATGGTGCCGTTGCACACATAGTCGTACCTGCAGAGAACAAGCAAGGGGCGAAGGGGCGTGTTTCCATTGCGGCCGCAGGCAAGTGGCATGTTTTGCCTCTCGGGCTTGCACACCTCCGTTCGACTTTGAGGTGGAAGCAAACCAAGCGGCTGCACCCCCTCCCCTGCTCACATGTTCACAAAGCCCATCCCAAGCGTCAGGTTGTAGCCCGGCAAGTCCCGTGTGGGCGCCTGTGCCAGCAGCTGGCCTGCAGGGCACACAGGGGCCGGCGGTTCGGTGGGGGTTATTGGGTTGTTGTGCGGGGCAGGAGGTGCAGGCCTGGAAGCTGTCTCAGGTGTGTCCAGTTGAAGGGGTCCTTAACTACGCAGCAGGAGGCAACGCAGCAACAGGCAACGCAACAGGAGGCAACGCAGCAGGAGGAGCAAGGAAGCACGCGGCAGGGCCCGGGTCTGCGCACAACTAAGCTTTCGCCTCTGGCGCCGATGCCCACTGCAAGGAGGCTCACCGGAGGTCACGCTCACGCTGCCCTTGCCCTTGCGAGACGCCTTGATGGGCTGTGCCGAGTCGGGCAGCGCACTGGGCTGCTGCCGCAGCGTGCAGTGGCGGTACGCCAGCCAGCCGCCGTCGGCTGACGAGTCGGCTGGGTTGATGGGGCAGCCCGCCGGGTCTGGGCACCAGTAGAAGACATTGCAGCCGCTGGCCGCGCGACTGCGGCGCAAAACACAGGTTGAGCACAGGTGGGACCTTCCGCTGGTGCAGGCAGCAGGAGCAGCGTGCAGCCACCCAGGGGCGAGAGCGCTTGGCTGCTGGCACAGCAGTCAAGCGTGTATGGCGAGAATGTGTAGCAGCAGTCCATACAGCCAAGGGGAGGAACACACGCGCCAGGCCAGCACGCACCAGGCTGCCGCGCACTGCCGCTCCTCCACCCCGCCGGCAGGGGGCGCCACATCGGGCAGCGGCTGCCCCGTCAGCAGCACGTGCTGCAGGGAGATGTACGTGTTGTTGGGCCGGTCTGCAGGGGCGAGGCAGAGGGCGAGCAGAGTGGGACTGGGTGTGGGCTCACTGCTGCGCAATGCGTGCAGGCATGCGCATGGACGGCAGCGCATGTATTGTGTTTTGCATCGACGGCATCGCATGGGCCGTGTGCCCCCACCTTGCCGGACGGGTGCCCCGCTCTCAGTTTGCAGCGTGCCTTCATCCATGTACACAATGAACAGACCGTCCTGCATGTCAGCTGCAGGGGTGGCACGCTGAGGCAGCAGCCAACGGCTCCTGCTAGCGAGCGGCAAAACGTGGCCATTGCGCCGACGGCGGCGGGACACTGTACTCCCTCAGCCCCGCTCACGCTCTGAGCCGCGCCGGCGGCATCCGCCCGTGGCGTGGCGCAGCAACACAGCGCCGCCAGCAGCAGCAGGGCGCCGGACCGAGCCATGCAAGCGGGTTGGGCACTCGGGTTGGCCAGGGCGGCGTGCTGGGCGCGTCTCTCAGCTGTGTGCCCTCTGACGCTCCCTGGATGGCGCCGGAGCTGCTCCCGGTGCCGCGGCTGAGCCCCCGGTGCGTTTTCCAGCCCGCGGGTGGCCGCCGGAGCCTCCAGGAGGGGGTGCAAGCAGCACACCTGCACTCGGGAGGGCGAAAAAGCGAAGAGAAACAGCAGGGTGGTCATGGAATCCCGCCGCCGTGCAAGGCCGCATGGGGAACCCTAGCAGCCTAGGGGCAAGCAGCTGCCCAATGGGAACGGCGTGCGGGTGGGAGGGAGTGCTGTTGGGCGTGGAGAAGGCGGGGTGGGGCTGCTGAGCAGAAGGGGGCCTTGCCTGCTGGTGGTAATGTTGCCGCTCAGTTCAGTGCTGCCGCTCGCTTCGGTTGCTGCCGCCGCCGCCTCTGCTGCCACGATCTCAGCCGCCAGGACGGCAGCCTGAGGAGCTTCCCAGCCCTGCAATGGTCTGTCGTGGCATGATTATGTGTGTGTGCATGGATCGCTCACCTCGAAAAATGAAGCAATGGATCCAACAAGTATTACGTGTGCCCCCGGGCCAGACGGACGTGCAGGCTGCTTGATTGCGGCAGTGCCGGGCCCCCAGCATGCACTTCAGCAGCAGCGGCAGGCTCCCTGTGCAGCCTGCCAGCGGCCACTCGTGCTTCACTCCGTCCCCAGGCGTCCCCACCGGTGCAGTTGCACTGCTTTATAAGCAGAGCCGAAGCTCTGAACCACCCAGCACCGTCTCCACTCCCCCACTGCTCCAGTGAGCACTCAGCAGTGCTCAGCCTGCCAGGCAGCAGTCCACCGGGGGGGACCAGGCGCTCTCCTCACCCAAGAGCGAGTCGCTTGCCCGTGCAGACCATGGCGGCCAGCCCCGCCTACTGCAGGGCGCTGGTGCAGCGCCTGCGCAGCAGCAGCAGTCAGGCGGATGCAGCAACCAAGCTAGCGGCGCTCGTGCGCGGCAGCCCCGCCGCCGCCGAGGCGGCGGTCGCCGCCAGCGCCATTCCAGCGCTGCTGCAACTGCTCAACCGCAGCAGCTCTGCTGGCGGCTCTGCTGTGCCTGTCCAGGCGGTTGGTGCCCTGGCCAGCCTCTGCCTCGATGATCCGGCGCGCCTGCGGCAGCTGGTGCAGGCCGGCGGTCTGGAAACCTTGCTGCCGCTGCTGCCTGGCGCACCAGATATGTCTGAGTTTGCAGCTGGCATTCTGGGCAGCATGGCTGGGCTGTTGCCAGAGGTCAAGCAGCAGCTGGGCGCAGCCGCCCTGCTGCCCCTGCTGTCACTGCTGCGCAACTCTGGTACCGAGGCTGTTCGTGTGGCAGCACTGGCTGCAATCAGAAGCCTGTGAGTGTGGGACGTTTCGGATTGGCTGGCATGCATTGAAGCCGTATTGTGCACAAAATACGATTTCACTGACTTGCACATCTTTGTGCGCCATTGCATGGCACACAGGTCATCCAACTGCCCACCAAATCAATCTATCCTGCTGGGTGCTGGTGCGGTACCATACCTAGTCGCCCTGCTGCGCAATGAGGGCAGTGACGACAGCAGCAGCAGCAGCGGCGGCGGCCGCGGCAACATCAGGCTGCTGCCCAGTGGCAGCAGTGGCAGCAGCAGTAGCAGCCATCAGGTGCCTGCAATGAGTGCCTTTGCGCTATCACGGATGGTTCTGGGCAGTGAGGCGGTCAGGGCCGAGGTCCTTGCTCACGGCGCCCCCGCTGCCCTGCGGCAGTGCTTGCTTCATGACGACCAGCAAGTGCAAGCGTTTGCCGCAGGTAGGCATGCTTTGTTTGGGGCTTGCATGCACCTGGTGCACTTGCGGCACACTTCTTCACTTTGCCCCAGCCTTGCCGGTTGCTGCCCGCATCTTGCCCTGCAGGTGCACTGAAGAACCTGTGCTGCAACAGCTTGCCCAGCAAAGTGGCGGTTGCCGAGGCAGACGGTGTGCCGGCTGTGATCCAGCTGCTGGCCTCCTCAAACCACGAGGTGCAGCGGGTTGCCGCCGGTGTGTTGCTCAACTTATCAGATGCGCAGAGCAAGCGCGTGCAGCAGGCATGCGCACGTGCCGTCGCCGCTGCCGCCCTGCTGCAGCTGCTGAGCTCCAGCAGCAGCGGGGCAGCGGCTCGGGAGGAGGCAGCGATCGCTTTGCGGCAGCTGGCCAGTCGTCACGCTGCCCACCGGCGGGCGATCATGGCCCAGCCAGGCAGCATGCGCACCCTGCACCAGCTGCTGCTAACCAACGCAGCCACAACAGCCACCATTGTCCTGGAAGTGCTGAGCACGTTGCGCCATTTGTGTTACGATGACCTGGCAGCAGCCATCACCCCGCTGCTTCTGGCAGTGGTGCAATGCCTGGGCAGGTCCCATGCCATCGTGGTGGCACACTCAGCCTCACTTCTGGGAGACTTGGCTCGTTACGACGCAGTCGCGCGCCAAGCCATTGTGGCAGCTGGCGGTGTGCCAGCCCTGGTTGCTGTAACGCGGCGCTTCCCAGGCATGACGGCGCCAGCAGTGGCTGCCACCACAGCAATGCGGCTCGTTATTGTTGGCAACCGACAGGCGGCCACCGCTGCTGTGCGCGCTCAAGGGGTGGCCCCTGGCGGGCCCTTTGGGCAGTCCCTGGTTGAAGAGTACTTAGCTGGACAGGAACTATTCCCAGAGGCGACCAGCATGCGCCCGCACCTTCAAGTGCCTGGCATGGCCCCTGTGCGATTCCCACCACGCGCCGCGGGCTACAGGTGGGTGGGCATCATGCTCATGCCTGAGGATGAGCATCCTCAGTTGTTGGGTCAGGCATGGCTTGCATCCATTCCTGCCACGCCCCTGCTCATGGCAGCCGCATGCTCGTAAGCCCGCACCCTGATGGTTCGCCATTATTAATGCGCCTGCTGACTCCACTAAGCGTGCTGCCCCCTGCATGCATGCAGGGACGTCCCGCCCGAAATCCTGCTAGCGGCCGGCCACGTGCCCAGTCCTGTCTGCGCAGCCGAGGGCTGCACCAACACCCAGGGATTGCGCAAGTGCGGCGGCTGCGGCACCGTGCGCTACTGCAGCGAGGCCTCCAGCCGCGCGCACTGGCGGGCGCACAAGGCAGAGTGCCTCCGCTTGCGGGCACAGGCTGCGGTTGGAGCTAGCAGTGCTGCCCAGAGTTGAGCCCCATGGCAGCAGCTACAGCACAGGTCCATCTGCAGCAGCAATTTCAGACTTCAACAGAGCGCATGCACTCTCGCGCCCCGCACCGCTGTTCTCTCTTGTCCGTGCTGTTCTCTCTTGCTAGACATGCGTGCAACATAATCTGAAACCGGTGAGGCTGTTAACTTTCAGGGCCGGCAACGTGCTTCTGAGCGATAGCAGCGTGGCGTCAGGTGCAGGCGCGACGTCCTCCTGGCGGAGGCGGCCGCCAGGCGGGCGGCGGCGGCGGCGGCATGCTGGCCAACTGAGTCTCCGCCGCTTTCGATCAGACCCGCATGCCTGATGGGACAAGTCACGCAGCTCAGATAGGCGCCAGCTCCTTCTTCCTGCCTACACGCTTCGTTGCCCGCCGCCTCGGAGCCCGCCGGCGCGATCGGGCGGCCTTGAAGTCATGCCTATGCTGTTGGGAGACTGTCTGGCTGGCCGATCGACGCAAAACGCCTGCCGAGACCACCGCCGCCGCCGCTCACTTGCCCGCCGGCTGCCGCTGCCAACCTGCCGCTCAATCGCCCCCCGCAGGCCAGCTACCACTGCCCCGATGGCAGACGCGCAGCGCTACGAGTCGGTGGATGTTGAGGCAGCGGACGGCCTGGTCCAGAGCAAGGGGTACTCCCTGCTGGATGTGAGGTGCGGTGGCAAGTCAGAGGCCAAGCTTGGCTCAGGGCAGCGAGCAGGGCTGAGCAACCAGGGCTGACGTGCTACTGGAGGGATCCCGTTGCCTGTTCCAACCTCCGGCCGCCCCAGCCAGGCAAGCGCAGGCACCAGTCAAATAGATCCGGGGTTGTCCACTGCTGCAGGACGCGTGAAGAATTCGAAGCGGGGCACGCGCCTGGGGCGCTCAACATCCCCTTCATGATCCAGGCAAGGGAACTGTGCCGCATTTCTGTTGCTCTGAGCTGAGGCGGGTGTCTGGACTGTCACGAAAGTGCAGGCAGGTGTATTGGGATGTCACACCGTGCAGGAATGGGCAGAGAGCGGAGGGCCGCCCAACACAAGACCACGCAGCGGGGCCCGCTGCCGGGCAGGCTGCTGGTGCAAGCATTCTACCACATGCGACCTGGATCGTGCTTCGTTCTGGCTGGCTGCAGGGCGAGGAGGGCCGCAAGCACAACCCGCAGTTCATGGACCAAGTGCGGCAGGCATTCCCCAACCCAAGCGAAGCGCGGCTGTGTGTGGCCTGCGGCGGCGGCACGCGAGGCACATCGGCGGCCACCGCCATTGCTGAGGCGGGATACAGGTGAGCCGGAAGGGCGGCTGTGACTGCCAGAAGTGTCTTGCTGCTGCTGCAGCGGCAGGAGTCACGCCTACTGCTTTGTGGTGGATGCTGCAAATCCGCAGTCGCTCAAGCGGCCCGCCTCGAGCATTGCACCGCTAGCTGACCCGCCCCCGCTCCCCTGCCCTGCCTGGCTGCGGCATGCTGCAGCTCCGTGACTTGCATGCCTGGTGAGCGGGTCGCAACAGTTGTACTGAGCAGGGCGTGCTCACGCGATCGTCACACGCCACGTGTGGCCCTTATTGACAGCGCCGCCTGCCCCCTCCTGCATGCCAATGACGAACTCCTGATCTGCCATTGATCTGCTGCTACTGTGCTGCTGATCTGCTCCCGCAGGCGGCATGAAGGCGTGGGCGGCCCGCGGCCTGCCGACCACAGCAGGGGAGAGCGGCAAGCTGTGAGCCAGCAGGCCTGTGAGCTGTGGACCAGGCATGCATGCCCGGCAGCAGGTGTGTCGGCGAAACCAGAAGCCAGGAAATGTGCTGCGTGGTGCAATGGTATGTACTGCCCTGTACAGCTTGGAGCCGAGTCTGCATGTAAGGACCATTGATACAAGCGGGCCGCTGCACAGCGGCCACTGCGATCGCTCAACAGATAGATAGGGACAGGAGCCGGACAGAACGCGTACATGGCTGGTAACCTTAGGGCTGCAAAACTGACGCAGAATGGCGGGGACATAGTACAGAGGGTCGCTCAGAAACGGCGGCAGCGTTGAACTGCCCTGGACGCCCAACACCCGTTGGGGCCCTACAGCGGGCGCTGTCACCGCTCTCCCGCTGCTGCCCCCGCTGCTGCCGCCGCTTCCTCTTCCTCCAGCAGCAGCGCCCACTCCTCCTCGCTCCACCCATCCTCCAGCAAGCCGCCCTGCTCTGCTGCCGCAGCCGCCGCCGCCTCCGCCTCGGCCGCAGCCGCCGTCTGCGCGCGCAGCGGCTGCAGGCGCTGCGCCAGGGCCAGCGGCACGTGCGCCCGCAGCTCCACTCCAGAGCCGCCAAACTCTGAGGAGGCCACGACTCCGGTGCGGTGGATTTCGTCCACAAGCTCGCCTTGGGAGTAGGGGATGAGGACGTGCACTGAGACCATGGAGTCCTGCGGTGGAATGGCAGGAGTGAAGCAGCCAATCAGTGCAAGTGAAGCTTGGGAGCGGGGAATGAGCGCATGAGCGCGTGCACGGAGGCCTTGGAGTCCCGCAGTGGATCAGCCTGAGAGGAGGGAAAGGAAGGGTCGGGGCCCCATTGTGTCGCCTGCAGAAAACCTACATCTTGTGCTGGGGCATCCCATGAACAAGTGCTAGTGCTTTAGAGAGCACAGAATTTGCAATCTGATGGCAGTGCTCGACCCACCTGCAGCTTGCTGGAGACTCGCTCCAGCAGCTCCGGCAGGCCCTCCCCAGTCAGGCTGCTGATGCACTGCCCCACACTGATCGATTCGCCTGACTTTGGTTGCAAAAGCAAAACCCACCTGCAGCTTGCTGGACACTCGCTCCAGCAGCTCCGGCAAGCCCTCTCCTGTCATGCCGCTGATGCAGACAGTCTGCTCGCGGCGGGCGGCCACCGCACGAATGACTGCCGGGTCGGCGCAGGCGTCCACCTGTGATTGGGGAGCGCGCAGGGTGTAGGCAAAGGGGTTAGAACAAGAAGGCAGCATCCACTGCGAGAATAACCGCTGGGTCGGCGCAGGCATCCACCTGAAAAGGTGCCAGGCGGGGCTGACCAGAGAAATGGGAAGGTGCACCGGCCGGCGGACTCATTTCTAGGCCCGGCATTCAGCAGGCGCGCCAAGCCTGAACTGACAGGCTGACGCTGTAGGATGGTGCCCACACACATGCGGGGGCAACAAGGTCGCACCTTGTTCCACACGTTGAGCGTGGGGATGTTCTGCACACCCAGCTCCTCCAGCACCCGGTTCACCGCGTCAATCTGCCAGGCAGTGGCGGAGATAATGCGGTGCTTATTGTACCTTGACAGGCCTGCAGGCCTAGGCCACACCTGGGCTGGCGCGTTGGGGTGGCTCACATCCACCAAATGCAGCAGCAGCAGCAGCAGCGGCAGCAGCGGCAGCAGCACAGCAGCAGCAGCAGCAGCGGCGGCAGCAGCAGCAGCAGCAGCAGCGTTAGGAGCACTTCGCAGCAAAAATCATACCATGCAGACAGACGCTTGAAAACGCGCACCTGGGCTGGCGCGTTGGGGTGGCTCACATCCACCACGTGCAGCAGCAGCGAGGCGTCCTGGATCTCTTCTAGCGTGGCCCGGAACGCCGCCACCAGCTGCAGCCAGGATGGAGAGGCAAGCACGTGCTGCGGTCAAGAACACGTGCAGCAGCAGCGAGGCGCCCCTTGATATCTTCTAGCGTGGTCTGGAACGCCACAACCAGCTGCGACAGCCAGGGGCAACGCATACCGCTTCGAAGCGTGATGTCACAGCATACGTGCACAGACGCCCAGCAGTCAATACACCGCGGGCATGTGGCCCGTGTCAGATCATTGTGTCCTGCCGGCAGCCCACCAACCAACACATTCATGCTGGCCACACTTTTCCCACCTGTGCGGGCAGCTGCTGATAAACCCCACTGTGCCAAGGGAACCCGCCAAACCAGACACACATCGTCAAGCGGTCGCACAAGTACGAATGCTGCACCCACAATGCCACACCCACCTGTGTGGGCAGCTTCTGGATGAAGCCCACTGTGTCGGTGAACAGCACCGCCTTGCCGCCCGCCAGCTCCACGCGCCTGCGGCAGGGGGCATTGCAATTCAGGACGCTGCTTGGTGCAACTCGGCAGCGAATGCATGAACAGCACCGCTCTGCCGCCCGCCAGCTCCACGTGCCTGCGATAGGGGGCTTCACAAGCACACCAAGTTGCCTGCGCTGGCTGGGCAGCTAGGGAGGGGTTGCCATGGCACAGCCGCCTGCGAGCTGCACCTGCCGTCAAGCTCTCAAGGGCAATGCGAATGGAGCAGACCATCCGCTTGCAAGCTACACAGGCAGCTACCAGAAGCGGTGCCCGGCAGAGGAGCACTGCGTGGCAGCGGATAGTGCTGCCAGCCAGAGAGGATTAAAGCTCACCTGGTGGTGGGGTCCAGCGTGGCAAACAGCTTGTCCTCGGCCAGCACGCCCGCATTGGTCAGCGTGTTGAGCAGCGTGGACTTGCCTGCACGGGTGGGTGGAAGTGAGGAGGGGCTGGGTGAGAACAGGGTGAGGCAGCGGGTCTTGCAAACAACGTGTGCTGAGCCGGGTGGAGGCCTTGCCTGAAGACGTAAAACAACAAGGGTATGCGGTTGACTGGTGCCAGCAGCCAGCAAGGCGAGGCAGCGCATACCCGTTGCCATCATGGTGCTGCCCTGTAACGAAAAAACACGGCGCGCGATTGGCTGACACGCACCTGCGTTTGTGTACCCAACAAGGGCGACCACAGGAATGGGCGCCGCTGCGCGCCGGTCACGGTACGAGCGCCGGTGCGTGCGCACCTGGCAAGGGAGTGGGCAGGCGGCAGGGTGAGGTGCTGAGCGTGTGCAAAGGCTTGCAACACTTGTAATGGACCGTGGCACCGGAGGTGTGTGCGTGCATTGCAATGCAGGTGCAGCCCAGGTGTGATCCGCAGATGCAAGCCTTGGGGCAATCGGGGCATTTTGCAAACACCACGCCAACACTCTCTCCTGCCTCCTTATGTCGCGTCGCAGCCGCCCCAGCAGGTGCAGTCAGATCAGGCACTATTTAGCAGCGTTCTGAGCATCAGAAAACTCCATGCTTGCCTCCTCAATGTCGCGCCGCAGCCGTGCCATGCGGCCCTTGAGCAGGCGGCGGTCCACCTCGATCTGCTTCTCACCCATGCCCTTGACCTGCAACCAACATGACCAACAGAGCGAAACCTCTTTTCGTGGTCTGCCAGCGCATGGCCACATCAGTTGCAGGGCAACGAACAGGCGCAGGTGTGTCCTGCAGCCCCAGCCCAGCCCGCCCCAACGCCTGCCTAGCACGAGCCGCTTCTGGCGCTCCACATGTCCTAACTGCCATTTGCAGCGCCTCCCAACCATTTGCAACGCATCCCAACCAACAAACAATTGGTCACCAATCAAGCCCGCCTGGACCGAAGCGCTCCTGGCGCCGCGCACGCGCGCACATGCCACCACCCAAGCTGCCTGTTGTTGTTTGGGGTTCGCAACAGCCAGGCCTACCTGACCGGAGCCGCTCTGACGCTCCAGATGCGTCCACATGCGGGTGAGGCGCGGCAGCTGGTACTCGGACTGGGCCAGCTCCACCTGTGCTTGGCAGTGCGACAGCCAGGGCGCAAACCAAGATCAACACAGCTAGCACAGGCCAACGAGCGGCAGCTGGTACTCGGATTGGGCCAGCTCCACCTGTGCTTGGCGGTGCGACAGCCAGGGTGCGCAGTTCAGGTAGAGCAGGTAGAGCAGGATGCGCTTCCAAGTCGGCAGCAGCAGCGGCGGCGGCGGCGGCGGGAGCAGCAGCAGCAGCAGGAGGTACTCTGCGCCAACGCTGCCTACCGGTGACAAAGTCAGTCACGCATGCAACAGCTGGAAACTGCTGGACACTGGTGGCACACGGACGCCGTAGCATTCACCCAGCAGCACCCGCCCACCTGCAGCTTGCCCTCCCGCGTCTGCGCTCGCTGGCTGAAGATGTCCAGGATCAGGGCGGTGCGGTCGCACAGCCGCACCGCCTCGCCCAGCGCCTTCTCGAGGTTGCGCAGCTGGCCTGCATGTGTGAGAGACGGAATGCCCGGGACGATGTTTCCGGACGATGTACAGGTATGCAAGGCAACCGACTCGCCCAGCGCCTTTTCCAGGCTGCGCTGCTGGCATGCGCCGACCAGCAACAACGTGCGAGGCGTGACAAGCGGTTGGCATGCAGATACCTGGCGCGGCGGCATGCTGATCAGTGCAGCCAAGCCAGCAAGGGCAGGTGTGGATCAGCTTTGACCTTGATTGTAGCATGCTGACCAATAAAACCACATGCCTGGGCTCAGTTCGTCGTCAAAAACAACAGTGGTGGCCCCCGAGTTGGCCACAGCCGACATGATTTCCTGAACCTTGCCGCTGCCGATGTAGGTGCGGGGGTTGACCTGCGCATCGGAGTGGCAACCCGTGGGGGGAGGAGTCATCATAGGAAGAACATAGGAAGGCCTGGTCTGTTGCACCCTGCCGTGGGCGATGAAGGTGGGGGTGGGGGGGGGGGGTTGACCTGCACTGCAGCCCAAGGATGTCCATTGCAAGCAGCAGGTAGGCAGGCATCTGACGCTGGGCGCCGAGCACGTTTTACAGCAGCGCGCGATGTCTGTAGCCACCCCCAAGCTGCCCCAACACTAGCCCAAGCCAGCTTGCCTCATCCAGCAGCTGGTAGGTGCTCCCCACCACCTCCAGCCCAGCCGTGTCTGCCAGCCGCCCCAGCTCCTCAAGGGACTCTTGCACACCGTAGCCATGCCGGCTGCGCTGCTGCTTGAGCTGCATCGCAGCGGGAGCAGCCAAGCAGGGGCGGTCAGCGGATGTTTGCCTGCCGCTAAATGCTCCAATGATCAGCAGCTGGCTGCCTCGCAAGCCAACCTCAAAGGCAGGCCAAGTGGAGGCAGGCAAGCGACCACAATGCACCCCAGCTGCGCACCTGCACTCCCACAAGGAAGCACCGCTCCTTCTCCTCGTCGAAATAGGAGTCCCAGTCCGAGCCGTCGCTGCTGCCAAACGAAGACTGCAGGGCACGTGGTGCAGCCGGGCAGAGGTGGGCATGCAGCTGGTTGTGCCCTGCCACCGGGAGGTTGCGGCTGGCCTCCCAGCAGCACACCAGGACGCTTCCCTTCAGGTAGAAGGGTCAAGGCGTACAGAGGCCCTCACCTGGCCCACCCGCAGGCTGGCCGCCAGGCTCTGCACGTCACCGCGCCAGTCGCCGTCTGCCGCCGCCGCCGTGCCGTTCAGCCGCGGCGTGTCTGGTGCATCGTCCCAGCTCTCCCAAGCATCGCTGCCGTTCTGTCGTGCGCGCGCCGGCAGCAGGGGGGCACGAGGGCGGCAGCGAGCAAGTGGGGCTCTGCCGACAGGCCTCGTCGCGCTGCCGCACGCCACCTGGTTTCGCCGAAATGGTGTCGAGATGCTACTCGCCATCTTATGCGGCCCAGGTGAGCGCGTCGGGGAGCCCTCGAAAGTTTGGCGCGCCGGTTCTACAGCGTGCTCAGGACAGGCCTGCGAGGTGATCAAGACGATCCCACGAACGACCAGGCGTCCGCAGGACGGCTTGACAGGTGCCTGCTGCGGCGTGGCATGGCGGGAGGCGGCAGTCAGCACCGTCCGCCGACGCTTGCGCAGTGGCTCTGTGATGCAAGCCTATGCGTTTGGATGCACCTCGTCCTTGTACCGTGTACCACAGCAAGCCGCCATAACCGACATGCGCAGGGCAGGGCTTGATGCGGTGCAAGGGGGTTGGTGACGGGTGGCAGCCGCGGCGGCGGCAACAGCGGCAGTTTCGGTGACGCCCGTGGCAAAGCCCGCACAGCAGCCGGACGGCCTTGTATAGAGTGATGTTACAGCATCGAGCTACTCGTCAGTGTTTGGCAGAAGTCAGGATCGCAAGCCTTGCACCGGCGGCAGGCATGCCGCAGCAAAGCGGCACGAGCCGCACGAGCGGCAGCAGCTGGCTCGACAAAATCCCCCCGTCCATCCCTCCTGTAGCAATCCATCCATCGCAACAAGCACGATGGCGGCAGCAATGGCCCAGCTTGCTCGCCCAGTGCAGTGGGCGCTCCTGCAGGCGCCTGGCTTCACCTCCCAAGCGGCCCCAGCACCCTGCGCCGCACGCCGCAGGATCGCAACTCGACCACCACAGCGCCGCGCCCCGATCTGTGCCGCCGGCAAGGCCCACCACCCGGATCTGCCGCCCGACGCTCCGCGGAGTGCCGTGGCCGACTGGGCCTCCGCTCAATTCCTCGAAGCAGCTCGCTCCAACCTGACTAAGGCCTGCCTGCTGCTGGCTCTGGAAGAAGAGGCGGCAACTCAGGCAGCCTACTTGGACGCAGAAGGCCTGGGAGAGGGCAGCCTCGTCCAGCGGGCGGCGCTGCGCAGGTGCGGCAGGGAGCGGCGGCAGGTTGGACGTGCAGCCGGTGCCGCCTGCTGGTGACTCAGTTGTTGCACCGTGCGTCAAAACTGGAGCATTGCGCCAGCCAGCTTGCTGCCACACAAGCTAATCCGACATGTGCACCCGACAACCACCGCAGGAGCGTGGGCACCGCTTCTACTTGGAGCCTCGAGCGCATTGCTTCTCTTGCTGAGGAGTGCACCGTGACATTCTATGCCAAGCTGCATGTGAGACTGGTGCAAGCGGGACAGGTCTTGCGAGCTCGAGGGTGTGCATGTCTGCGCTGCCTGCAGCTGTTGGGTCGCAGCTGTCTGCGTCCACCGCCTCGCCTCCGTCCACGCCACCGACGCTGGCCCGCTGCTGCGCCTCATCTGCCTGTCTGCAGGACCATGGGGTAGCGGACACGGTGCTATCTGTGGCCAAGCAGGCACCTGCCTGATTGCCAGCAGTCGGCGTCTAACCGCCAAACCTCTATGCTATGTATTGCCCGCCGCAGGACCTTGGGGTGGCGGATACGGTGCTATCGGTGGCCAAGCAGGTGCCCGATTCCACGCTGCTCACCCTGCACACCGACTTGGTGAAGAGCTACCCCACCCAGCTGATCCTGGTGAGAAGTTGTGCAGGGCTTTGGTTGGTTTGATGAATGGTGTGCATGCTGCGCGGCTCACTCTGTGCGCTGGCTTGGCGAACCAGCCTGGGCAAGGCTGCCCACTGCCGTACGTTACCCTGGATGCTCACTGCCCAATTTAATGCAGGCCATCAACCATGTGCTGTATGAGCGGCATGGCTACCGGCGTCAGCGGCGGCATGGCGACCCGCACGAGTGAGCTGAGCCGCCGCTTTCTCTTTGAGCGTGTGGCGGGCCCTTGCATGCAGACGCATTGCAAGCTGACGGCCTGGGCCGCAAGGGGCTGCTGCGCTGCTTGCCCACAGCAGAGCCAACCGACCTCTGTGCACGGTGCTGTTGCCCTCCTCCCCTGCCCACCCGCTTGCACGCCTGCCGCCCCAGCCCCGATTGCCCACGCGCGTTCCCCACCCACAGCATGCGGCTCAGCAACGTGCTGCAAAGTAGCAATTGGCTGCCCCAGCCCACTGGCTGTCCTGTACCTGGATCCAACCCCTCTGCCACCACCTTCTTGGCTGCAGCATGCGTCTGAGCAACGTGTTGGAAAACGGAAACGGCTCGCCCGGCTCCCTGGCCGTGCTGTACCTCGAGCTGGCCGCCCAGCTCAGCCTGCCGCTGCGGCCGGTCGCGCTGGAGGGTGGGCGGTACTTTGTCCTGCAGCCCGCCGATGACTCCATCACCCTGTCGGCGGCGGGTGAGCTTCGGCTGCTGTTTGCTGGTTGGGGTTGGGGCAAGTGGAGGTGGGATGAGCGTGTGTGGTGGGTGATGGCCAGCTAGCATTGGTGTGCTGCATGGGTCACCGCGATGGCACTTCTGATCCTCGCGCATTTGGCCGTGTCGACCGCCGTCCCTGCACCATGTCGACTACTGTCCCTGCACCCTGTCGACCGCCGTCCCTGCAGGCGAGCGCTTCGTGATCGACCCCTACTCCGAAGGCATGCTGCTGCCCGAGAACGAGGTGGGTGGGCCTGGGTGCTGGCTGGGGTGTGGTGGGGCTTTCTATTTGTGTGCCGGCTGGGCTAACTGTGTCGCCACCAGCTGTGCAGCTTGTCTGGCTGCTCTGGCTGTTCCTGGCACATGCCACACCGCCTCAGGGGCGTGTGACAAGTTGGCGAAACTCTTCTCAAGCAGCAGTTTCAGGGGCCGTGATGAGCTGGCGACACTTCGTCTCATTCCATCTTCTTCTCATTCCATCGTCTTCTCATTCAACTTCTTCTCATTCAAAAACTCTTCTCAAGCAGGTCAAGGAGCTGTTTGGAGTGGAGGGTGAGCTGCGGCCCTGCAGCAACGAGGAAATGCTGGCCGCCATGCTGGGCGTGCTGCGCGACACGCACTGGTGCGCTGCGCACGCTGTGGTCGTGGTATGCGAGGGGCGGCAGGGCTGCTGTGCAGCTTTCCGCCATCGTCCGTGCAGAATTGCTGTGCCTTGCAGCTCCTGGCCAGCTGCACCACACAAGCAAGCCCAGCTGCCCACCCTATCCCTTGCCTGCAGGTGTGCCGCCATTGCCTGCCCGCCCGAGCCCATCTGGGCTGTGCCAATCAATGTAGAGGTGTGCCCTGCCAATATTCACGCGCCATGAAATGATCTGCTTCCTGAACAGCCCTCCACTTCTGGACCCGCCTGAAATGCTGCGCCTGCCTTTCTGCCCATTGCATGTGCTGTGCATGTGATGTACACGCCGACCCTGCTGGGCACGCTGCCCTTGCCCTGCGAGGTCTCGCTTGTTAAGTATCGAGATGGGAGGTTGAGAGCAGCAACGGCTTCTCATGCTACGCGCGCTTACCATGCTACACATGCTGTGCCTCCCCCCGGCACCCTGCCAGGTGGCGCTTGGCGAGTATCGCGATGTTGAGGTGGAGACCAGCAGCGGCGAGGACACGGATGGGGAGTACTTGCGAGTTCGGTTCACCGAGCCGGACAAGGAGAGACAGGTGAGACTGAGTGAAAAACCACCGTGCGGCATGGTCGTACTTTCTGCGCCAGACAAGGGGGCAGCCAACATTTACCAGCTGGACCGTTGCAAACCATGCGCCTGCGCTGCCGCCGAAACATGCACGATCTGCCCCCTGCCTATGCCGGCCTCCACAAACATGCACGGTCTGCCCCCCTGCAGGAAAGCCGGGCGCAGCAGTGGTGGCCCACCCAAGGCTACAACCTGCGGCGTGCACTCGCCTTTTGTTGCATCTTCCGTCCTCAAAGCTTCCGCATTCCACGTGCACTGCAGGGAAGCCGCGGGCAGCAATGGTGGCCTGCCCAAGGCGACAACCTGCAGCGCGCGCTGGCGGCCGCCCACAAGCGCAGCCTGCTGCTGCCGGGCGACCTGTGAGTGCCTTTGCATGCTGACTGCTCCGGCGTTGGTTTCCAGGTCGCTGGTGATGCTTTTTCTGCTGGCCACTGCTGCCGAGCTGGCTTGCATGCCGTCCACTGCACTGCTGCCCTGCTGCCCACAGTCCTAGCCTCGCGATTAGCCTGCTCAGGAACGTCCAGCTGCAGTACGCCCTGCTGCTCACAATCCCCGCCTGTCGCCTCACGTTTTGCCTGCCCAGGAACGTCCAGCTGGAGTACTCCCTGCTGCTCTACTTTGACAAGCGGTACGAGGAGGCGTGGACGGAGCTGGGCTGCGTGCTGCAGGTGGGAGGGCGGGGCTTGGGGAACTGGGGCAGCCTGGGAGTAGGGGCCAGGTGTTAATTGGGGGGACGGAGCTGGGCTGCATGCTGTTGCGTGCTGCAGGCGGGCAGGCAGCAATTCCTCTTGGCGCCGCCGCCGCCGCTGCCGCCGCTGCTCTGTACCCATCGCACACGGCTGCTGCACAGCTTGTCGCACATGGGTGTGCGTCACCTGCCGTGTGCTGCTGTACACTATTGTGTGGGTTGGGTTGAGGAACGGCATTCTTCAGTCGCAGACACGGGCGCTCCTCAAACCCCCTCCCTTGCCAGGCCGCCAAGAGCGAGGCTGCGGAGCGAGTGGCGGTGCCCACCTTATGACCTTAAACCCCTGCCTTCGCTGCACCCGCACTCCACCGCCGTTCCCTCCCGCTGCCCCTCCCTTGCCAGGCCGCCAAGAGCGAGGCTGCTGAACGAGTGGCGGTGCCCACGTTTGACCCGGAAGAAATTCCGCAAATGGAAGTTTTGTGGGAGAAGATCCGGCTGCAGCTGGCCTTTGCCTATTAAGACAAACAGACGGCCTGCTGCAAGTCTGCTGGATTCGCCGGCATTAGCCTGAGCGGATGCCACCTGGGTCCGTGAAAGTATGCTGCTTCAGCTGGCCTTAGCCGCCTGCTGCCCACTTTCCAGGCCCTGCCTACTTGTCGAGCCGCTGCCCTTGGCACTGCGACTTGCATGCCGAAACTTCCAGCTGCACAGCTATCTAATTTCTCACATTACCTCCAACTGTGACACACGCATGCCAACTGCACAAGCCTGTACTACTGCAGTTCGCAGCTAATGAATGGCATGTAACCCGCTTCAACCCTGCCTCCTGCTCGCAAGGTTTTGAGGCCGGAGCTGCAGCCGCCGCATCCTGCCATGCCACCGCAGCCGGTGCTGCCGCCTCGCCGCTCGCTGTTTCTGCCGCCTGCAGTGCCGGCTGTGCACAGACGGCAGCCGTCGCACGACACTGCGCAGTGCAGAAGTGCTCACTCCTTCTTGCCGCCAACGCCCAGCCGGTCGCCCACAGCCGCCAGGCTGTCTGCCAGCTTGGTGCCGGTCTCGCGCATCTCGCCCACAATGCCCATCTGCGCAGGTGAAAGCCAAGCGAGAACAGGAGTGGATTAATTACACAAAGAGAAATTGCTCAGCAGGCTGTGCGCCAGCTTGGCGACGGTCTCGCGCATCTCGCCAACGATGCCCATCTGCGCAGGTGAAAGCGGCAGGCAGCAAGGGCATGGTTAGCTTGGCTGTCGGGGAGCAAGGCTGGCTGATCAAGCTGGGCAGGACAGCGCAGCTCAGGGCAACCAAACGAGGGCAGCGACAGCGAGGGCTGTGCAGGGCAGCGACCGCAAGGGCAGGGCGGGCAGTGCTGCGACAGCGAGGACAGGTCAGGACGGCATGAACCAGAGGAGGGGCAGCAGCACCAGAGAATTAACAACAGCAATAGAAAGGAGCAGCAGCAGACGGGGTGACTAGCCTTGGTGCGAAGTACAAAGTGGCCGGCGCTCTCCCAGCCGCCGATGCGGGGCAGCAGTGGCAGGAAGAAATAGGAGAGGCGGAACTGCTTGCAGCTGGGCTTCTTGCACTCTGGGCGGGCCTCCTCGGGGTGATGGGCCTCCCAGTACCGCTGCTGCCTGTGGATCAAGGCAGGCACGGAGGCGGGCAATCCTGCCCTCAGGGAAGGTTGCTGTGCTGCTGGACAGCGGTGCAGTGATCAGCAGAGCGCGCCATGGTGCACTGAAACTGCCAGGTCTTGCCTTGCATGCCCTGTCCTTCCGAGCCACACCCAACAGCCGCTCACCACTCCTCGAAAGCGGCGATCTCCCGCCGCACGCGCTGCTGCCCCCGCGCAATGTGCAGCCGCTGCCGCTCCTCCCATGCCTCAAACGAGGCTGCCTGCTGCTCCTTCAGCGCCTGCAGCCGCGCCTTTTGCCGCTCTTCAAACGACGCCCAGTGGCGCTGCTGCCAGTCCTCCACCCCCTGCCAGCTCAGCGCCTCCCGCCACTCTCCAGCCGTCTGCTTGGTGGCCTCCCACCAGTGGCCCGGCCGCTCCCGCCACTCCTCCCACTGCCGCCCGCCCCAGTGCTTGGCTCCATCCCAGCTGGCTCCAATGCTCCAGCCACCGCCTGAGCCCTCGCCCACAGCCTGCACGCACGGCACACGGGGAGTGGGCGGTGGGTGCAGGCTGTGGGGACACAGGCCAGGCGGGCGGGCGGGCAGCACTGGGCAAACTGCAGCCCCCAGGCAAGTGACCCAACTGAGCGGCAGAAAGTGGCACAGGTTTTGTTGTTCTATTGCGCAGCATGTGCAACTGCAGCGCCGGGAGTAGGGCATGCCATGTGTGGGGTTTGGGCCTTCAAGCTCACATTCCCCTGGGCAGAACCGTAGAGAGACGCAGTGCTCTTGCGGCAATACCCGGTGGAAGGAGGACCTCAGGCCAGAAACCCCCCGAATCAACCGTTCAGCAGCCAGACTGGCAGATTGCACCCAATGAACTGAGTTGCGGGAGCACGCCACACGCCAGAGCTCCTGCACAGCGCCGAGTGTGCGAGTTCACCAGGTCTCACCCACCAACGCTACAGCAGCTCCAGACCCGATACGCATTGCACGGAGCGGATTTGGAGCTGGTAGCGAGCTAGCGAGAGAACCCCAGGTTTTGAGATCAGCCGCAGGAAGGACTGCCAGCGCACATCACGCACAGCCTGCTGGCCAGCACCCTTGTAACTGGAAGCAGGCCAGCCGGCTAGCGCGCATGGACGAGCGCTAATAGTCCCACTGCGTGCATTTCTGCACGTATCATTTTTTGTTTGCCACGATTCCCCTCCCGACGCGTAACACTGCTCCGGCAAACTGGAGGCGGACACAAACAGCACTCCATGGAAGCGAGAGCTGCTCTGCCTGGGGTGGCCGACACTTGATCGGTCAGGTGGTAGCCAGTCCAGGCAAAAAGCCGCTCTGACATCCCATGGCTGTCGGTGTTGGTGAGCTGGCATGGCACGATTAGTCACCCCAGCCGGCGTCAATGATACTGGGAGCAGCAGCCGCTGCCCAGCAAAAAAGAGAAGTAATGGTGGCAGCAAGATGCAGACGCTCGACTTCTCCACCCATTCACATTGCTCTGCGACAAGCTCCGTGCCTCGTTGGCTTGTGACAACATCATCGCGCGTGCAGCACGTTGGGCCGCCGCAGCTGACTGCTGGCCAGCTCAACACTCGATGTGGTGCAGCCGAGAACTGCACAGCAGCCGAACGATGGAGCTAAAAGGCATGCAGATCCATCCATCGGATAGCCAGTGTTCTTGGCAAGCAGAAGGCTGCTGCTCGACTGTCAGCCCCGGCCGGCTGGCGACACGCGATTGATCCAGAAGAGTGGTGCAGCGCCCAGTGCGTGACTTCCATCATCTACCATCATCCTGTCACACCAGAAGCTGTTGCTGGCCGATCCAGCGCATCGACACGATCAACATGTCCAAGAGCAAAGCGAGACAGGGGCAGCACGTGAAGGCGGGCTTGCTGGCCAGCTCCCAAGCAACTTGGGCACAGACCAGCCACCATTCCGGGCTATCGACGCCGCCACAACGGCTACTTCATGTCGTGCTTCTCAAACGTACGTTTGAGGCACGTTTGAGGCACGTGCCTGATGCCTGGCCAAGGCCAGTGGTGCCAGTCGGGCGGGTTTATGGCATGCTCTGCAAGATGCGGAGGCAGCCAGCGGCCCAGCGCTGCCAAAGATGGCCGGCCCAGCCAGCGCGTCAAAATGGAGTGCAGGCTGAGACGACCATCCTTGACATGGATGTCGCAGTGCTTTGGCCGCCCACTCAGCATCTTGGTCAGCGAGGCCCTCCTGCTGCCTAGTACTGAGCTACCCCTTTAGGTCGATCACGTGCACGAGCCAAGCTCCTTCGCAAAGCCCGGCTCGGCGGAAGCCGGCAGCAAAGCAGTATCAGATGCTGAAGTGCCTGGCCAGCCAGTGCCCTCTGGGCAGGGGCAGTCCAGCCTGATCAGCTCGCCCAGCCACACCTCTGCCTGCAATCTGGCTCGGGCAGGGGTGCCAACGCGCATGAAGCAGCCAACGGTGTCCGAGGAGCAAGGGAATGGTACACGGGTTGGCAACGGCAGACGAGTGGCACCGCGTTTGGGTGGTTACCGGCAGAACTGCAGGCAGAACTGTAGGTAACTGCCCCAACCGGGTTGCCACTCACCTGCCTTTGCCAACCCCTGTACCATACCCTGGACCTGATTTCTGTTTGTTCTCCTCACTCTGCGTCCCTGAGCCCGTGTAATGCCTGCGGCTGTCAGTCCAGTATATCC
>RRZL01000065.1:1409576-1560662 GCA_006782975.1 Chlorella sp. Dachan | reverse complement strand
CCCCCCCTTCAAGGCAGGCGGAGACTGGTTGAGGATGCAACCTAACAAACGCGGACCGATCCAGGCCCCACTTGCAGCCGCCTCACCCAGAGCTGCACGCCACGGCTCGCAATTAGGGGTGACTTGGTATGTCAGAGTGTTGACACAACTCACACACCACTCCTAAAGCAGGCAAGACCGTAAGGCCGCAGGGAAAGACCGCAGTTGTCGGCCATGTTGAGGTCGTGCCCTAGAGGCAGACAGGTGCGCAAGGTTACTTGAGCCTGCAGAGGAGTGGGAGGCAGCAGCAGCGGATCTGCTCGGGCGCTGAGCCGCAGCCACATGCTTCGTGACCTCTGCCGCACACCCCCATGATGATGTGCACTCTTCTGCCTCCATGTCCGACCCCAGAGCTGAGCAGAAAAGCAGATGTGTGTCTGCGCTGCGCTGTATCGTGCTGTGCTGCGCTGTGCTGTGCTGTAGCACAGCGCCCAAGCCAGCCAGATCAAGCTGTGGCTGAGGTGCTGGCGGCAATAGAAGCGTGGCTGCAGCCTGGATAGACTGTGTGATGCCGGGCCAGGCTGGCAAGGGCCGGCTGCAGTGCGACCGTAGCTGATGTGCTGGCCAGCACACAAATGAGTGGGTGCAGACCAGACGAGCCACGACAACACTGCAGAGGCAGCTCTGCCCGCTGCTGGCTGCCCTGTAAAGCAAGTTGGCAGGCGCAGCCGACCAAATCAAAGTGAAGTGGTGCATGGAGGCATTCGTTTCTAACCAGCTTTGGACCCGCTTCCAAAAAGAGCAAACATACGACAGCCAGCGCTCTTGAAGCAGCCTCCGCTGGCCGGCGACTGAGAAGGCCAGCAGGAGAGATGTTCCAGCTCAACGCTGGCTTGTCCATGGATGGCTTTCATTGGCAGGAGCCAGTTGGAAGCAGAGCACGCACTGAGTGGCGGTGCAAGGAAGCGTTGCCCAGGGCAGCCGGAACGGCTACCGAACAAGACCAACCTCAAGTGCTGGCCAGAACCCAGGGATTTAGACTGAGCAGACCAGCTCAGTCTGCATCTATTTTGGTTTTGTCCACGCAGTTCTGCTTGCCGGCGCAGCTTGCGTAAGTCTCAAGTCAGTCCAGCTAACCCACCAACTCAACAAAGGGCGTCAACTGCTAGGCTGCAGTGTTAGAGCAGGCAAGGGGGGCAGCCATGCTGGCCAGTTCCCGGGAAAATGGGCGCAGGCCAGCAGTGCTGTCGGTCCTGACCGCTCCTACATCGCACTGCCCAGTCCACACTTGCAAATGCAGAGCCTATCGAGTGACGCTGCGCATACAACTCTCGCGCCCAGCACAGGGCTGCCGGCGCTCTTGAGGCAGCCGCCGCTGGCCTGCGACAAAGGGGCTGGCGAAGTTGCTGGTCTTCGAAGACCAGCACAACATTGACAGCGTCAGCGCTGAGTGGTCCAGGGCTTACGCATGCCAGGATAGTGCTGAGCTGGGCAAAGACAGCGCAACCCCCTGCTATGTGAACCGAGGTGCAACACCCAGAGCGGCAAGAGCTGGTTGCAGAGCAGTCAGAAGAGAAGAAGAATTGCTGGCCAGAGCCGGTTGGAGTGGGAGCAGGCCAGCCACCCCTCTACATTGGCAGCTCTGCGTCCAGCTCGAAACAACTCCCAGATGCCTTCTCAGGACAATCCCCCGCTTGTTCCACATGTCACATATGTGCTACCCATATGGGTAGCACCAGCCCGCACGACCCCTTCTGCGCTCCGCACAATTCGCCCTTGACTGTCCCCTGCCTGGGCTCGCTAAAACCTGCCAGTTGCTACCTGCATCTCAGCGCTGCAAGAGCAGGCGCCGACGATTACCCGCGCCCTACCATGCCCCGGGCCGTGAGGTAAGCAAGTGGTGCAGTCGCAGGGGCTGTGGTGCCGGGTGCAGACCGGCATTACAGGCATTCTGGAGACTGCCCGGAAGCCCGCTTGCAGCTCAAGCCCTGCAGAGTGAACTTAATGGCTGGCTCAAAGCTGCACGGCTTTGATAGGTCAACACGCAGTGCCCACCAAGGCCATACAGATGGGTGCTGAAGGTTCTCATCTTGACTCACAGGCAGTGGTGCGGGACGCATGCCGATCAACCAAGCAGCCCACCTGTGAATGCCTCGTGCACCTGCTCATGTGCGGCGCCACTGCTCGCAACCGATCTGTCCATCCACAGTGACACACCGCTACCTTTCTAATACGAGCAGCATTTAAGCAGTGACAGCCCACCTGCGCTTCGTGCACCTTCTCATCTGCGGCGCCGGCCGCCGCCGAGGCACGCTCCGCCGCACCCTCCATCGCCGCCCCAATGCCGTGGCCAACATCGGTTGCGGCGTCCTTGGTGCTGGCCCTGTGGAGCAGGGTTGGGTTGATAGGAAGGGTCACAGCTTGGTGAGTTGCCACAGCCAGGCAGTTGGTAGGCGGGTGGGATGGGCGGCAGAAGTTGAGCAGGCACCTGGCCAAGCACGGCGGCCGCACCATTCCAGGCAAGGCGCTGACCACAGGCAAAAGAACCAGGCTTGTGAACACGCGTTCCATCTTTGCTGCCAAAACCGTGGTGGTCCACAAACGACACACACGAGCACACCTCAAGTCGGCGGCGGTCTGCGCCACGGTCGCGCCGGCGGCCGATGCGCGCTCAGCGGCAGCAGCTGCTGTGTCCTCCAGTGCAGCGCCTGCGGTGCGGGGATGGGTTGGCCAGCAAGGCGGGAGGTAAGCATCAGGTGCAAGTGGAACAGGGATGCAAGTTGGGTGGCTCCAGCCAGCGAGCCAGCAGGCAGGTGGGCGGCATGGGCAGCGGGTGTGGCAGACGGTGGAGCCTTACCTCGTGCCCCTGGAGCGAGCCTGGCGGCGCCATGTCCTTCCAGCCGCATGCTGCAAAGCAATAACCTCACAAGTCTCCCGCAGGAAACGCACAGCTTCCCAAGCCCTCCATGCCCACCTGTGGAGCGCAGGCCGCCCACCGCTTCGGCCGCCTTCTCCTGGGCGGCGCGCGCGGCGGCGTCTGCGGCTGCCGCAGAGTCCTGCAGGGGCCGGGTCGGAAGGTGGAGCTTGGAGTCTAGAAATCAGAACTGCTCAGTATGATGGGAGATACTGACAGCACAGCAACACGTGCCCAAAGGACGGCTTGCAATGCCGTTCCTGCGTGCCTATCTTGCCCCTGCCGCCGATCCAAGCGCCGGCGCTGCCCCCTGGCAGGCCAAACCCTAAGCCCAAACTGCTCCATGTGGCTGATTACTCACCGCAGCCTCCTTCTCTTCGTAGTCATAGAAGGCAGCCTGCATTGGGAGGCAGAATGCAGCACACTTAGCTGGCACCGGCGGGGCGACAGCCGATGGCACCGCCGCACAACCGCTGCACCTGCAAGTGAGCGCAGCCTGTTGCAGCAGGCATTTCCCCTCTGTTGCATCGCACCTGCGCAAGCGTGTCAGGGCCGATCTCCCGACCCGGCATGGGGTTGTGCTTCTGTGCAGGGAGGCGGGCCGGCAGGAGGCGTTGGCGGAACGACGGCGGCGGCGGCAGCGGCAGCGGCGGCCGCTGCCTCTGAACCCAGCTGCGGCCATCGCCCAAGCCTTGGAGCGCCAGCACGGGCGGAGCAAGCACTCACAGACATGCTGCCGGCTCCTGGAAGCGCGCTGTTGTGGGGAGTGCCGATGCTCGGCCGCTCTCGGTGCTGCTCAGGACTCGGCCTGTGATAGCTCGCTAGCTGCAGCGTGGCATGAGCAGCGTAGGACCAGCGACGAGGGGCCTTCCTAACATGCCTTGTCAGCATGCTGCATGACGGGGCAGGGCATGCATTAGAGGGCAGCAAACGCTGCTCCTGCCTGTTCTGTTCACGTGTGGGCCGTGCCAGCAACTGAGTCACACCCAGCACAGCGCTGCTACTCACCTCAAGCCAAGAGCATAGTATGGCCGGCCGCCAGGGCGCTCTGCAAGGCGTAGAGCCGACCGTGCCTGGCACCAACGGCACCCAGGTGAGCAGCAGCGGCGTCCAAGGGTGCCTGCAGGCCTGCAGGCGGCCACGCCGGCCGCCGCTGCCACTGGCGGCTGAGCGTATTGCCGCCGGCGTTGCCTCAGCCCAGTGCCGAGCAGGCGGCAGCCGCCTGCCAGATTGCTGGCGGCGGCCTGGCATTCCCTTGGCTGTGCACGTGTGGGAGCAGCGCCTGGCTGATCCATGGCCAGCTTGATCAGCGAACGAATTAAGCGCCGCACCTGCAAACTGCCTGCAGACGGCAACCGACCCGCCAGCAACCGCTGCAGCACCCCTCCAGCCCACGACGTAACCCTTGCTTTACTGCCATCCCACCCATTCCCGCAGGTAGCCAAGACGCGCAAGAGCCCAGTGGCTGATCACGTGCGAGAGCCCGTGTTTGAGCAGGAAGGCTCCCGGCTGCGAGAGGCACCGCCCACCCCGCCTGCCCCCGCGCCCCGCGTGCCGGCGGCTGCCCCCGCGCCGCTCGCCCTGCACACCGCCACAGGCGCGCGCTTGGAGCATTGCAGCGGGGTGGCATGAGACCAGGGTTTGGCCTTGGTTGGGGAGCAGCCAACAAGGGTGGCTATGGCAGGGCGCTTGGCCATGATGCCTCCTGATCAGCTCAAGAGTCCTTAAAGCCACCCAGCATCGGCTCTGTTCCGCGCTTGCCCGCGCTGATCAGCGACCCCACTGCCCATGCTGAATCCCTGCTCATCCTGAATCCCCGCTCATGCTGAATCCGCCCCTACCCGCAGCCGGCCGGCTGGAAGGTATGAAGGACACTGCTCGCCAGACGCTCTTCGCTGGCGCCGACAAGGTAAGGCTCAGCCTGACGGCTGCTTGCCCTGCTGCCGAGCGTGCGTCCACTGCACCCGCAGCGGGGACGCTCTGCCTCCTGAGCCTCACCCTGGTCAGCATGCCATGCCACGCGCGCCATGTTGGCCAGCATGTCACGCCATGCCATGCCTCTAGTCCTCTACCGACTGGCAACTGTGCCGCCACTGCAGGCCCAGGCGACCGCCGAGTCGTCCCAGGGCGCTGAGCACGACCTTCGTCCTGCTTCTCCCACCCCATGCAGGCACAAGTCGCTGCCGAGTCGGCCCAGGGCGCTGCGCACGACTTGAGCGACGAGGCGGTGGAGCGCATGGAGCAGACGCGCGCCGCTGCAGGTTGGTGGTTTTTTGCTTTTGTGCTGCAAGCTTCAGTCATGTGTTGCAACTTGTGCAACGACCGACGAGGCGGTGGAGCGCATGGAGCAGACGCGGGCCGCCGCAGGTGGGTAGGGTTTAGCCGTTTCCGGCGTGCGGCGTGCAGCGATTCCTGCCTTCTGCTGTTGCGTGTGGTGAGGCGAGCTGAGTGCATGGAGCAGGCGGCCCGGATTACCAAGCGGGGGGAGCGCCGCGCTTGAGGAATGCAAGGCGGCAGGCCGCACGGAGTGGCCTTGGGCTGCAGTAAACTGCCATATTGGCCTAAAGGGAGCTCCCAACCAACTGCCATATTGGCCTGAAGCGAGCTCCCAACCAGCAAGGCATGTGCATGCATATCAACTTCCCCCTGCAGGCGACATGGCCGGCTCGGTGGCCGCCACCGCTCGCGACACCGCCACCACCGCCCGCGATATGGCCACCACTGGTGCCGCCACCGCCCGCAACGTGGCGGGTAGCGCCATCAACACCACTCGCGACACCGCCACCACCGCTGCCACCACCGCCCGCGACGCGGCCGCCGGCGCCGCAGGCACTGCTCGCGACNCCGGGGACACCGCCCGCGGCGCCGGCGAGGGTGCTGCCTACGCTGCGGGCGCCGCTGTGGGCGCTGCACAGGTCAGTCGGCCGCCTTCACAGGTCTGAACAACCTGCAGGTTCGGTCTAGTTCAGGCCACTTGCCTACCGGCATTGCTGCAATCCTGTGGAACACAGGGTGCCGCCTGTGCGGCGCTCCACCTGCTGTTCCTGCCCAACTCCCCACCCCTCGGCAGACCCTGGCTGGTGGCGCCAAGGTGGCCGGTGCTCGTGCGCTCAACGCCGCCGAGCAGGCGGTGCGCGGCGCAGCTGCAGGCGCCAAGGGTGAGCCTGCAAGTGATGGCAAAGGCATGGTTGGTGCATGTCTGGAGTCTGTGATAGGGAGGGCCTTGGCAACGCACAGACCGCACAGACTGCCCTGGGCAGCCCCTGCCGCCACCCGGCACGTTTTTGACTGTCACAGATGTCGGCCCACTTCCCTTGTTCACGCCTACCCACATCTGTTTGCTGCCCTCCTGGTTCACATCTGCCACATGCGTGTGCTCCCTCCACCTAGGCGAGGAGATGGTGTGCGTGCCCATCTCCCAAGTCAAGCCGGAGGCACTGGCCACCCTGCCCACCTCCACCTCCACCGCCGGCGCTGGCCCCACGCCCTCCGCCTTTGCGCAAAACTACCAAGCTGCCAGCGAGGCGGCCTGGGGCGCAGTGGAGGGGCAGAAGCAGAAGGCCGGCCAGGCGCTCAAGGCGGGTTATGGTCCAGGGATGTGGGGCAATTGCAAACTGAGGAACCTGTGGGCAGAGTGGCACCGGCTTGCAAGCGGAGGCAAGCCTTGGGCCTGCTTGTGCCGCACAATTGCTAAGATTTTGCCCATCCTCAGCTGGCTGATGTGGTCCCGGTCGGTCGGCACCCTCCCCGCTGGTCCGGCTCCACCCTCCCTGCAGGCGGCCAAGGAAGCGGTGGGCCTGCCCCCGCTGCAGCCCCAACTTGTCCAACCTCGGCTGACTGATGTGCTGCTGGTGGCCCTGCCCCCTCCCCGCAGGCGGCCAAGGAAGTGGTTGGCCTGCCCCCGCTGCAGCCCCTGACCAAGGCGGCTAACGAGGTGGCGTACACGGTGAGGCAAGGGTTTGGGGTTTGGGGGAGGTTGGTTTGGTTGATATCATCTGGGTCCACCCGCGGAAGTCGCGCCAAGCACTGCTGCAGCCTGCTCAAAGATGCTGAGCGACGCTGGCGTACACGGTGAGGCCGCATTGCATGGCAGGTCGACTGTCGGTTTGCCTGCAACCTGTCGGCGGCAGCCCTTGATATCCAGCTGCCGGGTCGCGGCGCCCTGATTTGAAAGTGAAGCCCCTCCGTATTCAGAACGAAGCCTTTCTGCGCTCCGTGCCCCTCCACCCCTTAGGCCGTGGGCGCGGTGAGCGGGCTGGCCACCGGGCTGACGGAGCACGTGGTGCCAACCGCCACCACCGTCACCGCCTCTTACCTGGGCTCAGGTGAGCTACTGATGCCAGCTTGGATGTGCAGTGTTGAATTGGCAGCCTCACTTGCCTCACAGCGAGGGGCTCCCTGGCCCTGGTGTGCTTAATGGCACAGCGGTTAAATTGGCAGTTAGCTCGCCCAAGCCTGCTAGCTAGGGCAACAGGTGACCTATGCCTCCAATCTGTGTCATCCTGCAGCCATGGGCGTCCTGTCGGGCCTGGCCCACAAAGCGCTGGAGGCCAGCAACCTGGCTGCCAGCCTGGGCCTGAGCGCCGGCATCGTGGCCGCCACCCTGCCCGTGCGGGCGGGCGCATTCGCCGTGCAGGTGGGTTTCTGTCTGCTGCTCCTTGCGTATGTCCCGTTCGCTGATTCGTGGCAGCCACCCTGCCCATGTGGGTGGGCGCCTTTGCCGTGCAGGTGCCTGCTAACGTCGATTGTCTTGCCATGTGCTGGGGTTTGGGCAGATGACCAGTGCCCGAGTCAGCAGCACGTCTTGTCTGCCTTCCCCTGGATTTGCAGTCCGCCGCCGACGTGGCGCCCTCCCTGGTGGCCTCTGCCTTCTCCGCCGGCCTGCCCCTGGCCCATGATATACCTGCTCCATCTTCACACCCAACTGCAGTCTGCCGCGGACGTGGCCTCCTCCCTGGTGTCCTCCGCTTCCTCCGCCGACCTGCCCCTGGCCCAAGAGCACACCTTCTTCTGCTCTTCACACCCAACTGCAGTCCGCCGCCGATGTCGCCTCCTCCCTGGTCTCCTCCGCCTTCTCCGCCGGCCTGCCGCTGGTTTCCTTTGCCATCCGCACCGCCCTGATGGCGGAGCGCGCCACACTGTCTGTGAGTTGGACGGGTGTGCTATTTAGCGGGAACTGCGAGCATGCATTTCGGCTGGGGTTCACATATGGGCAGGTGCAAGCGCCCGCCTGCACCCTGTTCGGCACTCGCATTGCCGCGAGGTGAGCAGCACCGGCGCGGCACAGCTGCTTGGCAACTGCTGTTCTCGTGTGCCCTCCCTCTCACTCGCAGGGCTTTGGCGCGCTGAGCGGCATCGCCTCGGGCGCCCACCGAGCAACCAGCGAGGTGGAGGGCGAGGCGCGCCACCACTTCCAAGCCGCACTGGAGGTGGGATCGAATGCCGGAGGGTGCTCCCAATGCTGGAAGGGTGTGTCCGCTGCAAGGGGCCTGAAGGCTTGCTGCATGTGAAGTGGGGGGCAAGCGAGGCGTGCCATCGCTTCCGGGCCACACCGGAGCCTGCTTTACATCAACCACAGTCCATACGAATGAGACTAGCAGGCTGGTAGACAAAGATCCATCCCCGGTGCTAGCAGATCAGCGCATCCTTAGTGTGAACTGCCGTCACCTGCGCACCCCTTTCTGCCCAGGAGGTGACCCACAGCGAGGCGTTCCGCCGCGGCAAGCAGGCGGGCGCTGCGCGCGCCGAGGATGTGGGCGCAGCCGGCGCCAAGCTGGCCGCCAAAGCGGGTATGCATTGCAGTCAGTGCATTTGCCGTATTGTGCGGCCTGACGCATTCCACTTGACCTTTCCCAGTCCAATGCATGTTGCTGCAAAAGCGGCGCTACAAAGGTTGCTCTGGCACCAAGCTACAGTGCTTCCTGATGTTTGCAGGCGAGCGCGTGGCGGGCGCCGCCGAGCATGGCGCTCCACTGCCCAGCCCCGAGACCGTGCAGGCAGGCACTGCTTGGGTCGGGAGTGGGGCATGAGGTTGTGCGGCTGGGCCGCTGGGGCTGCTTGCATTCAGCATGCATTGCAGTGGCCAGGCGCTGGGAGTGCCTCCTTAGCGCCTCGTGCCACAACTGTACTACACTGCCTTGGCCTGCGCATTCAATGGTTCCAACTGAACAACCGGGCGCTGCTGCCTGCCACTGCCACTCCACGCAGGCGCTGGCCGCCCGCGCCGCCCGCCCCGCCGGCCTGGGAGCCGGCATGGTCACTGCTTCGGCTCAGAAGGGAGCAGATAGTGCGCACGAGCTGTACGGCACCGCTGCCAGCGCAGCGCAGCATGCGCTGGGCGCTGGGCAGGAGGCGGCTGGGGCCGCCGCCGGCGCAGCACGTGCCGGCACGGGTGCGGGAGGGGGTGCTGGGCGCAGCTGTTAGAGCTTGGGTAGGGTCAAGCAGCTGCGACATGCAGTCCTCGCATCTGCAGTGCGCCTGCAACAATCTTTGTCCTGATCAAAGCTGCCCTCCACACCGCCCCTCCTGGTTTGTCTGCTCCCCGCCTGGCGGCCGCCGCCCAGCAGACTCCTAACCGCACTGTTCACCCAAGCTGTCTTGCCTGTCGCTCCTCTCCCCATCTGCAGAGCGCATGGAGGGTGAGGCCGCCAACCTGGCCACTGCTGCCCAGCAGCAGGCTGCGGGCCTGACCCAGGCTGCCCAGGAGACTGCCGAGGTTGTGCAGGACGCGGCTGCCGGCCTGGTGGGCAGCGCCCTGGCCACCGCTCAGGTGCGCATTTGATGTGGGCTGTGCTGTGCTTGAAGGCTGCCTTCTTGAGGCGGTCGGCAATGAGCCGCATCTGTGCCTGTTGGACGCAAGGCCGGGCATGAGCCTAGTGCGGCGGACCATGTGTCCATGTCCGCAATGCCTGGACCCATGTCTGCAGGCGGCGGCTGGGCGCATCCTGGAGACCGCCGGCGCCGCCAAGGAAGCCGTGATGGAGGTGGGCTGCTTGTGAACAGCATGGCATTCAACTGCGCAGTTGATCTGGGCATGGTTTGGTTGTGGCAGTGCCACCACACACGTGCTGCTGCCAGCGGCGCTGTACACGCGAATGCACTCGCTGTTGCCCCTGTTGCTCTCCACCCTGCAGCATGTGGCGGCATCCACCCTACTTCCACGCGCTCCAAGGCTCTCAAAGCTGCCTGCCCCTGCTGTTGCAGAGCGTGGTGGTGGGGAGGGCCTGGCCCTCGGCCATCTCGCTCCGCCTGCTTCCTTAATCCACGCCCAAGGGTGCCATCTTTCTTTCTTTTCTTCCCTTTGCAGCGCGTGGTGGCGCCCGCCCAGCAGGCCTACTCCGCCGCCTACACCGAGCGCAAGGCGGCGACTGAGGAGACCATCGAGGGCGAGCGCTGTGGGCAGGCTTCCTACACTGCTGACTTACCGCAGTGTGGGCGGGCTTCCGGCACCGCTGAATCAGAGTGCACAACACTTGCACGCGGCGCACGGCGATGCCGCCCTCAGAGCACCCAGTCTGGGCACTGTACATGCTGCTTAGCTGAAGCCGCCCAGGTTTGCCTACCACATCCCTTCAGGTCTGGAGCACCGCGCCGAGTTCGCCGCCGGTGCCGCCCTGGGCGCCGCTGAAAAGGCGCCAGAGGCGGCTGCCACGACTGCCGCCGGTGTGCAGGCGGGCGCCCAGCGCGCGCTGACCGCTGCCGAGAAGGCGGCTGCTCAGGCGGCGGAGGCGGGCAGGGAGGCGGCGGAGGTGCGTGGCGGCTGGTTTGCAGGGGTTGCATGATCTGCTTATTGCGGATTCAGCCTGCCATCCAGATTCTGGAGCTCGTCTCACAAATGGCGTGGTTTCGCTCCCATCCCACCGGCACCACGGCGGCCCTGGCCGGCACCTCACAAGGCTTCGAGACGGGCGCCGCATTGCTGCCATCTCCTTCAGCCCGAGTGCCCCCTCGCTCTGCCTGCCGCCTACCTTGCAGGCCGCCCTGGCGGGCGCTTCCCAGGGCTTTGAGGAGGGGCGCCGCGAGGCGGGCCCCGCTCTGGACTCTGCCCTGGACACCGCCAAGCGCTCCGCCGCCCAGGCCAAGCGCGCCGCTAAGGAAACTGCCGCTCAGGCGGCAGGTGCCGCCGCCGAGGCGGCCGCTGGCGTGACGGGCACAGTCGGTAAGTTGACCAGGGGGTGTGGCAGGTTTGAGTGGGTGTGGGTGGCAGAGTCAGGGCCCGGGCGTCTCCCCTCCAGCACCGTGGGGCTGGAGCAGACGCCGTGAAGCTTGTGTCAGGTCCGTTCGGACTAGCCGCAAGCAGTGGTTGCTGTGCCCACTTCCTCACCCGCCTGGCCACCCACCAACCCCAAGCAGGTGCCACCGCTTCGGCCGCCAAGGACCGCACTGCCGGCGCGCTGCAGGGCGCCCAGGAGGCGGGCGCTGCTGCCGTTGAGGGCGGGCGCCAGGCTGCCGAGGGCGCTGTGGAGGCGGCGGCACAGGCTGCTCCCGACCTGGGTGAGTGGGGTAGTTGGAGTTGTGTCAACTGGATGCAGCAACTGAGGAGATTTGCAGTGCAGCAACTGAGGAGATTTGCTGTGCAGCAACTGAGGAGATTTGCTGTGCAGCAACTGAGGAGATTTGCTGTGCAGCAACTGAGGAGATTTGCAGTGCAGCAACTGAGGAGATTTGCAGTGCAGCAACTGAGGAGATTTGCAGTGCAGCAACTGAGGAGATTTGCAGTGTAGCAACTGAGGAGATTTGCAGTGCAGCAACTGAGGAGATTTGCTGTGCAGCAACTGAGGAGATTTGCAGTGCAGCCGAGCCCGGCATCAACTGTCAATGCGTTTCAATCCTGCCCCCTGCAGGCGGCGCCTATGAGCGCGGCAAGCGCGAGGGCGCTGCCGCCACCGAGCGCGGCCTGGAGTCGGTTGGGGCTGCCTCTGGTGCAGGTGCGAGGGGTGGCTGCAGACACCAGCGGGCCGCATGCCTGCTGAGCAACAGCGGGGCGTCAATCAGGGGCAGGGTCACTGACAGGTTGGGAAGGATCAGCATGTGACGATCTTGACAGCTGTGATGTTGCGCTGGCGCTCACCCCTCGCGCCCTGGCCCTTCGCCTGCAGCTGCCGACACGGCTGCCAGCCTGGCCATCGCCACCAAGCAGGCTGCTGGCCCCGCTCCCGCTCCCGCCCCCACTGCCTCTGCTGCGCCCACCAGCCCCACCGCCCTGAGCGGCGGCCGCGGCCCCAGCACCCGGCCCATCCTGTCTGCTGAGGCGCCCGCTGCGACCACAGCAGGCGTGGCAGGAGCAGCAGGCACAGCGGCGCCCCGCGCAACCACAACCACCACAATCACCACGGCCATCCCAGTGGTGATCAGCAGCAGCACCACAACCGTGCCTGCTGGGCCCGCTGAGCCTGCCATCCCTGCTGAGCCTGTGGTGGCGCCGGCAGCGCAGCTGGCAGCCGGCAGCCGCACCCAGCCCAAGACCTCCCGCATCCGCCGGGGGCGCAACAGTGAGGCGGCGTGAGCTTGCCAGGGGAGATCGCGGCGGCCAAGGCCGCGGCCAAAACAGCCGGGCAGTGAGCAAGGTCGTTGATTGCGGCAGTGCTTGGCTGCGGCCCTCAGGCCGCGGTTGAGAAGTTGTGTTGCCGTGCATGCAACCCAGCTGATGTAGCTGCGTTGGCAATTGCCACCGTGTAGTTGCTCGCGGTGCTACCACCCCTGCGTTTAGTCGCTGGCGCACCGCCCTCAGGACGCCCCCTTTGCATTGCCCCCAAAGCCCCCATTGCCCTCCCAAGGTTGTTGTGCATCCTGTGCATTTCACCCTTTGCCGAAGCTGTAGCGACATAATTAGTGGGATTGCTCGATTTGATCACTGTCGTTTGAGAAGCCGTAGCGCTGAGCTGTTTTGAGGTGTTTTTGAGGTGCCTGCAAGTTGTTTGCTACTTCCCTTCGAGCCGTAGCTCAAGCGCACTGCGTTTAGCTGTTTCGACATGCCTGTGCATGTAAACTAAATAGCGAACAGGCAGCAATGTGCAAGACGGGAGAGCTCAGCTGGTATAACTTGTGTCACGCACTGCTGCCGCCGCTGCTGCTGCTGCTGCTGCTGCTGCTGCTGCTGCTGCTGCTGTGACCGCCACCACTCCTGCTGCTGCTGCCGATCTGTTCCAGCGCCGCCTCCACTTCAGCCTGCCAATCTAGCTGCTTCATTTGGTCCAGCGGCCAGAACGCTCCAAAGGCTTCCTTGTCGGCCAAGCAGGCGTTGTTGTACTGCTGAATCAGCCGCCTCAGCTCCTCAGCTGCATGCTGCAAAGCTGGGTGCTGCCCCGCTTGAATGCTTGCTACAGTGTGCCGCCGGCTGCCGGGAGAAGCCGAGGCGCCCGCTGGCCTGCTGCTGCCAAACCAGCTGCTGAACCAGCCGCTGCCGCTGCTGCTGCTGCTGTTGCTGCTTTTGCTGTCGCTGCTGCTGCTGCTGCCGCTGCGTTGGTCTTCAGAGCTGCCATTCAACTCCACAGCTGCCCTCAGCTCGCGCTCCAGCTGCTGCCGCAGCGCGGAAAACTCGCGGCACACCTGCATGAGGGGGCTCGGCAATTGAGCGGATCGGTTCATGCCGCCCTGCGCGCATGCATGAGCGGCGCGGCGGCGGCGGCGGGACTCGGTGCATGTGCTAAGAAACCAACATTGAAGATTACAGAATCCAGCGACAGCGGCTTGGCGGCCCGAGCAATCAGCAAGCCCAAGCACACAGCATTCCCACAGAAAACAACTCCCCACCTCGTCTCGCAGCTCCAGCGACAGCGGCTTGACGCCCTGAGCCCCCATGGTGCGAGTGACTGCCGCCACCAGCGGGTCCACCCGCCCGAACTGCGCGCTGTGGTCCTCAGCAGGAATTGGCTTGCCTGCGGATGGACATGGCGAGGTATGATGGGCACGAATGAGGGTAAGCAATGTGGAGTGTTGCTCAAGGATGGCCGGGCGCTGCAGGCACCAGGGGCAAAGCTACAGCTGAGGGCACACACACTGCACAGGCACCGCAGCATATCGAGCCTGGCCCACCTTTCCCCTTCAGGTTGTCCAGCGCTCCATCCTTGATTGCTTGTGAGATGGCCGCTTCTGCACCCACACCAAGGCCGCTTGGGGAGGACAGGAACAGCGCCTGCTGGCCCTCGCTCCACTCTGCCGCCGCCTCTGCCAGCCGGCTGCGCGGAGCCTCGCTGCCGCTGCTGCTGCTGCTGGGGTCATCGGCTTGCTGGTCTGCCTGCTGTTTGTGCTCCTTCTCTCGCACATACTGCGCCGCCCGCTGCTTGGCGTCGCTGGCCCTGCCGCCGCCGCTCCCGCTGGCGGCGCGTACGCCTGGCGGCCAGCCGGTCGCTGGGCAGCTATGCTGCCACGTCGCGCTAATCGCCGGCCACACATGGGCGGCGTGCAGCTTGCTAGCGAGGCGCGCCGGCAGCGCCATTTGCTCGGGACGGCCGAGGCTGGAACGGCGCAGACGCGACGCGACGGAGGGGAAGATGCTGGTGCTGCAACAAAACTCCCGCGGCCAGAGAAAGCGGTGCTGATCACTGCCGCATGCCACGGCGGCGCCTCCGCCACCCAACCCGTCGCCGGCCGAGCAATCGCATTTTCAGGTCGCTGCACAAACGAGTGAAACAAAGTGATTGTACATTACATGATCCAAAATGCACCAGTGAAGGTTTAGGGCTGCCGCCAGTGCGGGCGGGGGCGTCTGCTGGTAGCTGGGCAACAGCACATTGCGCAGGCGCAGGTGCTGGTGGCGGCGCAGGTGCACCGGGGCGGCAAGCATCAGCGTCGACTTGGTGCAGACCGACCGCCATGCAAGGCGCCCTGGGCGCCCCATCTCGGTCATCGCCAGGCTGGTGAGAGCTGGCAGCACGCTGGTTGCGACCTGCGTCAGGTCAGGCTGGCTGGGTTTGGCGCAAGGCAGCTCCAGTGCATGGGGCGGGAAGAGGCTCCTTGGGTTGGTCACTCCACCAGCCTGCATTCGGCCAATCAGAGGGCAGTACATGCATCATAATGAGCGGCAGGCTGGATCGACAACTGCCATGGCAAGTCGGCACCTGCACTAAGTTGCCGGCAGGGCCGGCGCATGGTGCGTACCCGGTGTACCAAACTGGGTATGGTGCGTGCCCAACACATGCGCGTGTCCAACCTAATACAAAATCGCACCTCAAGCGATAAAAGCGGCTGTTCGTGCCCTCTTTCGCCGGCCCAACTCGGCGCCCGACGAGACAGTGCTGCTGCACCCTTGCACCTGCCTTGCCATGGTTGCCAGTCGCATTTTTGTTGCATGCATAGCGCTTGCGTTCGCCCTCGGAGGGCATGCTGCCGAGCCTGCCGCGCTGTCGCCAGAAGACGTCTCGGCGCTTGTCGGCGAGTGGATCATCGAGGCGAGCTGCGTGATCGGGTTGCACTCGTGCGGGGTGGGTGGTGCCTGCCTTGGGGGAACCCCACTCCCGCCGCCGCCGCCGCCGCCCGCCGCTGAGGCGCCTTGCGCCCCCCGGGCGGTGCTCACCTGCAAACCTGCAGAAGGGGAGCATGAAATGGTTCAGCCACGGCCTCTACACCCTGGCACTTGCTCGCCAGTTCAACGAGACCGGCGAGTGCGACGCTGCCAAGGTGCGGCAGGTGCTGCATGGCATTGCAAACACGCAGCGCTGCGGCCAGTGCATGCACCTGCGCGAGATGTGCTGCGCTGGCACCAAGTCGTCGGCCATTGCTTACGCTGCCAGCCGACCAACCTCTGAGATCCCGTAGGCATTCGAGTTTGCCAGCAAGCCCTCGATGGAGGGCATCGTGGCGTTGATAGGCATGGATGCACTGCAAGAGGTGCGCGTTAAGTGCCCCCCGCCAGCACCGGGCCAAGGACGCAGCAGCCACCAGTGGTACCAGGCAAGCTTGGTTGGACACAAGCAGGCGGCTGGGCGCAGCTATTCCCAACCTGCCCCCTGCCGGCTGCTGCTGCAGGCTGGCGACAAGACAGGGTTCAGCTTTGAAGGCGTGAGTCCCGACATCCTCATTTCATCCATCGATCCCGTGACAGGTCAGCAGCAGCAGCAGCAGCAGCAGCAACAGCAACAGCAGCAGCAACAGCAGCAGCAGCACGCAGCATTTATGCATGTGCACAAATTGAGTTCCAGGGTCGCGTTGCTGCGTTCCGATGAAACAGCCGCTGGGGATGCCCGCGTTTGCTAAATTGGGCATCGCTTTACACAGACGACTGCCGCCATCACTGGCGCATGCCCACCCTGCATGCACCGCCCTGCACCCGCAGGCATGCTTGCCGGGTACTGGCAGTGCAATGACCGGGACGTGATGGATGGCGGCAGCCCTGACGACCCCTTGATCAACGGCTGTGTGGCGATGGCAGGGTGGGCACGCAAGACAAACAAGGGCCTCGAGTTCGAGGTGAGTGCGCCTGGAGCCCCTGAAGCTGCTCCTGCCCTGGTCAGATAGGGCCCACTAAGCAGGGTATGTAACAGTAGAGGTGGGTGCGCTTGGGCTGGTGCAGATGGTCATGCCGCTGCTGCCCCCAGGGGAGCACCACCGCCGCCACCCGCCGTCACCGCCACTGCCACCGCCGTCGCCGCTGCTAGCGGTTGCCTGCCGCCGCTGTGCTGCTGCGCCAGGTGGCGCGTAACGAGCTGCACAGACAGGGAGGTCTGCTGTCACGCCTCCCAGCTGCAGGTCACGAACCTGTTGCCCGAGCTCAGGTTTCGAGAGGTCCAGGGCGGGGCACGCTGGGCGATGCCACCTGGCAACACATCCCGGCTCACACAGTGCAATGTCTTCCGTTCCCTTCCAGGTCACCAACGATTCGCCCGAAGTCCAGGGCTGGGGCACACTGGGCTCGGATGGCACGCTGCGCCTGCGCATGCAGGTGGGCCAGCACGGGACTTGCCCCGCTGGCTTGGTTGGAGGGTGGGGGGCATGGCAGCGGGGCAGCGGCTTACTTGGCCGCCGATGTGCATCGCTCAGATCCTAGACCAGGCTGGACCAGTAATGTTGACAGTTCCTTTGGAACCAGGCAAGCAGGCGGGCATCAGACGATTGCGCAGTCACTGCGCACCACGGCGTAATGCACCGTTGGCCTGACACATGTTGCAACGCCTGCTGCTGCTGCTGCTGCGCCCTGCCCCTCCACAGAACCTGCTGGAGCCGGGCAAGCAGGTGGACATCACGTACCTCGTGACAGCCAGCTACAAGAGGAGCAATAAGACTGCCGATGAGGCGAGCTGGAGTTTGGTGCAAAGCTTCAAGGGCTGTCAGCCGAGTTGCCTGCCAGGTGTACCTGTGGCCTGAATGAGCCTTGGGCTCGCCGCGCACCTGCCCCGCCGCCGCGCAGCGGGCGTGGCATGCCATGTCGCGCGTAGCATGGCCCGACTCCTGTGGCCCCCGTGCTCCTCACTTGCGCAGGCGCTGGCATACATGTTTGCCAACAACCAGGGCACCTTTGAAGACGAGGACAAGTTTGCGTGATAGATGATGGACAGCCACAATGTGCAGCCAGGCGGGGGCGCCGGCGCAGAGATGGACTGCCGTGTGCATGAACGAGTGCATAAACCTGTTTGCCGGGCAGCAAGTTGATGTAACGAACCCACACGCTGTGTGCAGCAGGCTAAGCTGGAATCGCAGCTGTGTGGCGTGGGCTGCAAAGGCAGCGCGGCAGCTGCACAATCTCAGCTGCACAATCTGTACCGTCTGGCTTCCAAGGTGTGCTCCGCATTCGGCAACGAGCAGCTGGGCAGCTTTGCGGCTGTGGGGGCGGAGCAGTCAGTGCTGGACCAGCTGCAGGCGTGCCAGCTGACCTGCCACTGCCTGGCGCACTTCATGCGTGGCATCCAGCCTCAGACCGCCAGCCACTGGCTGGACACAGCCACAGCCGCAGCCAACGCCACAGCTGCAGCCACAGCCACAACCACAGCCAGCTGGTCAACCAGCCAGGTCGACCAGCTGCACTGCGATGGCCTCTGGTGAGCGGAGTTGAACATGGGGTGTGATGAGGATTTGTTGCATTGAGTTGCAGTTTGCTCGCATGCCAGTTGTCCTCGCCTGCTGCTGCCTGCTGCTGCCGGCTACTGACTGACCCCAGCCACCCTTGCCGTGTGCGTGCAGGCGCGGCCTGCTCTCATTGGTGGATACTTTCAGCCACAGCCTCAGCCGCTCAGCAACCCCTGGCTGGGTGGGCGTGCGTGACGCTGTTGTCCTGCCAGGGCAGAAGGCGCAGCCACACCCGGAGTTCCCCCAGCCCATAGCGGTCATCGCAGCCGTGCCAAACCCAAAGCGCTGCTTTGCGCCCGGCCCCCCGGCCCGCTTCTGCCCGGCAGCCTATGCAGTGGCAGTACTGGCCACAGTGGAGGCGGTCATACGCACGCTGCCGCAGCTCAAGCAAGCTCCCGAGATGTGGGTGGCAGGTGAGGCGCATGCGCAGCTCAGAAGGCTGTTCTGGCGCGGCTGTGCTGGCGCGGGCGTCCTGGCGATCGCATAGGGCATAGCAGGGAGCTTGCTAGGTACGCGCACGCGTCCACTCCGGCTGACAATGCTGGATAGCGCCCTTGTGCAGACGAGGAGCCCGCAGGGCTGTTCACCAACCACGCTGCTTTGGCGGCGGTTGCGGCAGCAGCCGAGGGGCGGGCCCCCCTCTCCCATGCGCTGTCTGACCACTCGCAGCGCCTGCTGAACACCTTGCTTGAGAGCCTTGGAGAGGGCGCACAGCAGGGCCTGCTGCCGACGCAGCACCATGGCGCTGTGCGGCGTGAAGTGCAGCGCATGGCTTGCAGGTGGGAGTCCAAAGCATGGCATGCCTGCTGGTCCTGTCCACGGCTCTCCCCGCCTGCCTGCGTAAACCATGCTGCACTAGCCGCGCCCCGCCGCCCACCCACTGCCGTCCAACCCACTGCCGCAGCCTGGTCAAAGTGCTGCGAGAGGGCGCAGCACGCGTGCTGCCCAAGTCCTTCCAGCTGCTGGCGCTCGAGTGCCTGCTGGCCTGCTTCGTCCTGGCCAACTTGACGCTGCCACCAGATGCGCTAGCCAGCCCTGCCCCCTCGACCGCTGTGGACGCTCTGATCGAGCGGATCAAGTGGGTTGCCTTGCCGCAGCTCGTGCGGTCAATGCATGCCCCTGCGGTCAATGCATGCCCCTGCGGTCAATGGAAGTGTATGCCACTGCCCGGGCATGCATGCGGCGTGAACCCGAGCCGCAAGCGTGCGGTTTGTGTTGCGCAGGCGTGCCGGCCCCGCACCTCTGCTGGTTGTGAGCGAGATGCAACGGCAGCTGAGCGACGCTGCTGTGAGTGTTTGGGGCTTGCTAAGCACCACCTGCCTGTGGTCGACCTTGACCGCGGCAGCAGCTGCTTGCGGCTGTTTGCAGCTGCTGCAATTTGTCGGACTGCCTCAGTTTTTATTTGCAGCAGAATTGGGCTTGTTCTAGGCAGCCTCTGCAGGCGGGCAGGCACTGTGTCGGCCAATGTGCGCCCGTCTAGACTTGACTAGACTACACGAGACTAGAGACATGTGCCATGCCTGTTCCACTTCTGCTGCCTGCAGGTGGCGGCAGCCTCCAAGCAGGCTGGCCGGCTGGACTGGCTCCTGCAAAACGCCTTTTCGGCCTGCGTCAACTTGAGCGACGCAGATGCCGACTTGGCGCTTGCGGTGGGAGTGCCTGCCCTGTACCGCACCCTGGCTTCCCTGGCGCTGCAGGCAAGGCTTGTTCTGTGCTGCGCTGCGCTGCGCGGGGCTGCACGTGCTGTGCTCGTCCATGGCATCATCGTGCACCCTGCCCGGGCATGTCCCCAAAAGCGTCACACACCCATGATCCAGGAAGCGCCACATTCGCATGTCCTATGCAGAGCCCAGCTGAGGCGGGGAGCAGGCAGGCCAGCCTGCGGCGGTTCCAGCAAAGCGTGTCTGCCATGTGCGGGCACCTGGAGCGCTGCCCGCCGCTGGCGGCTGGCCTGGCCGCCGGCCAGGGCAGCCTTTTGGAGCTGCTGCTGCAGCTGGGCTGCAACAAGGCTGGCTGCCCGGCTGGAGAGGGAGAGCAGGTGGGTGCTGCGTCCTGTGCATGCGGTCACAATGGCTCGGTCCCTATTCGTCCATGCCAACAGGCAGACTGTAGCTGTGCGTGGTCACTACACTGGTCTTAACTGCTCTGCCCTGCAGGCACCCTTCCGCCTCGACCCCCGCCTGCCGAAGCGAGACACCTGCGCCGCCCTGCTTCGCATGATCGGCCCAATGTGCACAGCACTGGATGCTGCGGCTCCCGGCAGAGTGGGCACGCCGCTGCACAACTGCTCGCCGCCTGCTCCGCTGGGCCTGGGGCAGAGGACCGCCCCGGCAAGTAGGCCTGCCTGCAAGCAGAGCTACTGCCAGCCGCTCAGCAGCAAGCGGAGCAGGCGGCAGCGCGCTCCCCGCTTGCCGGCATCAGCAGCAGCGCACTGGCGTGCCTGGCGCTGCGCCAGGCGGGGTGCAACAACCCGGCTTGCGCCAACCTTGTGGGCAGCAGCGAGGGGGGACTTCAGTTCAAGCTGTGCAGCACTTGCAAGGTGGGGGCGTGACTGGACTGCTGGCTTCTGTGCATGGCGGCAGGGTGCAGCTGCCACTAGTGGCTTGCCCGAGCCTGCCGGCAGGATGCTGCGTCTTCCTGGGCAGCACACCCTGCCGCTGACCTGCAGCTCGTTGCATGCAACTGTGCTCCCAATCCAGCCCTGACCAGCTGGCTGCTGCAAGTGCCAGGTGGACGCCAGTCAGCTCATTGCGCACTCCTCCCTCCTCCACTCTTCCGACCCTGAGCGCTGCCCCTTTTCAATCATGCACAGGTGGCGCGCAGTTGTGCTCGCACTCCAACTCTGAACAGCTGGTTGCTGCAACTGCCAGGGGAGGACTGGCATCAGCTCCATGCTCATTCGCTCTTCCAACCCTAAGCAGGTGGCGCGCTACTGCTGCCGGGAGTGCCAGGTGGAGGACTGGCGGCGCGGCCACAAGGCCATTTGTGGCGAGGTGGGCCGCCTCTGTGCCGGCGGCCTGCCCAGCAGCTGAGACGGCTGGAGATCTGGCTTGGGCGGGCCCCAGCTGAGCTGCAGGCGGCGGGGCAGCACTGGGCAGGAACGCATGCAAACATGTTAGAATGTTTGGGCAGCAGCTGCGATGATGCACAGAGTGATGATGCACAGCATTGACCTGGCACAACCATCTCGACCATTACTGTACATGAGGATGGCTGTGCACATGAATCATGTAAAACATGCCGGCTACGTATTATTCGATGTTGAGAGCGCACGCCCGGGCCCAACCAAGCTCTCCATTAGCTCAGCGCCGCCGCATCAGCGCCGCTGCCGCCGCCGCCACGCCTGCCGCCGCCGCCGCCGCCAGCAGGACGCTGTCGCGCTGCACCATGCGCTGTATGGAGGCAAATGGCACGCAGGTCTCGTTCATGCACACCACTGCGGGCGGCAGCACTCGGCCCCGGGTGGCACGGCTCAGCAGGAAGCGCAGCGGCATGGAAACTGCCTGAGCGATGTAGGCAGGGTGCAGGCGGCCCAGCGTGGGGTGCACGCCGCGCTGCGCTTCTGCTGTCTCGTCCAGCCACACCTGCTCGGCACAGGGGGTGGGCGGGAGGCCAGCAGACTGCCGTTTCAAGGGCGCAGGGTGGCCGCATGGCGCATGCACATGATGCACGCCCGGCGAGCGGCAGCGTAGCACCCAGCCTGGCCGAGCCTGCACATCTCCCCATGCAGCGGTGCCTGGCAGCCGAAACGCACCAGGGCGTGCATGTCGGCCAGGCGTGCAGCAGTGAAGCGCTCAGGCAGGGTGGACAGGTCAGCCCCGTCCTCCAGCAGCTGCTTGCAAAGGGGGAGGCGACGCAATCAGGCACGAGGCATCAGTGCGCCACATTGTCAATGAACATGCCTCCCCTAGAACAGCAGGCCAAGGCAGCTAGGTGCGCTTGCTCCCAGATGCGCCTCCAAACTCTCCCTGGCTGCCATCCAGTCATGTGCCCGGCACACCCGCACGGCGCACCTGTCCCACCAGCCAGGCATCCTCCAGAGCTGAGTTCATACCGTTGCCCGTGGAGGGACTGACCGCATGGCCCGCATCACCCAGCAGCAGCAGGGAGGGGCCGTGCAGCTGGGTGCAGCGCACGCGCAAGATGCCGGAGCACAACGGGTTGGCTGCCAGCTGCGCCGCGATCTGAGGTGGGGCGGGGCGGGGAAACGAGGGCAGTGGCAGGAGGCGCCAGTAGCGGCGGCTGAGCTGCAGGCGGGTAGCATGACGTGGCAAGAAAGCACGGGCCTCGAAACTGAAGGCAGCAACAAGAAGCTCGGGAGGCCTCCCACGGCCACCTATCCCTAACATCGACAGGGTGGCGCACAGCACTGCCCAGCAGCACGCCACTTGCCTGCGGCCGCCACTCGACCGGCACCACCGGGAACTGGTCAGACAGGAAAGCCTCAAATTCGCGCTGCCCGGCATCCTCAAAGCCGCCCCAACTGGACGCATCGCTGGCCACGGTGCCCTGGGCGGTGCCGCTGGCGGGGTCGCTGCAGGCGCGGAAGGCGGGGAGGCACGCTTCGGGGTGTGGGTGGGTTGCTCCGCTGCCCGCAGCAGGCCTGCTGTCCCGGCCTGCGGCTGCACAGCATGGCGATGCACGCCCCCTGCCATGCATCCCGGCTATGCATGCGCGCCCCGAGTGCTTGCCTGCTGAGGAAGAGGAAGGAGCGGGGGAAGCCGCCCCCCCCTGGCGCCATCAGCACGTGCAGCTGGGCTCGGCCGCTGCCGTCGCGGATGGGCAGCGCGGGCGAGGGCGGCAGGCCGCGGAACACTTTGTAGAAACGCGGCACCTCTTTCTGCCATGCACGCAGGGCGGGCACCTGGGGTGGCAGGCGGGTGTGGGGCGGCGGTTGGCGACAGCGGCAGGTGGGCACGGTGGCGAGGTGCAGGGCGCAGGGCTTGGCAGGCTCGTGCATGGCAACATACATGCCACTGCAGCACTCAGGCGCCATCCCATTGCCGTGCCCAGTTCCGCCGCTCACCTGCTTCTCGGCCGCCCGCCGCACACGGCTGGTCCCTCCGTCTGCGCCAATCAGCAAATCGTAGCGCTGCACCAGCGCTGAGGCAGGTCTGGCAGCGGTGCTGCCATCCGTTTTGCTGCCACTGCCATCTGTGCTGCCGCCGCCCTCAAAAGGGACAGCTGCGAATGTGGCGGTCTTGGCTGCCAGGTCGCAGCCCTCAAAAGAGGTGCTCCAGTGGAAGGTGAGCGCGTCGCCATACAGGCGCTGCACCTCGCGCAGCAGGGTGCAGACAAAAGCGTGGCGGGAGCCCACCCAGCGAGGCTGCTTGAAGGTGGCGCGCGCCAGCACGGCGCCGGCGCCGGTGCCGCGCACCAGCGTGCCCACCTCCTGCAACCCCTCTGAGGCGGCGGCCGCAGACAGGTCGCCTAGGCCGGCGCCCGACAGCGCGCGCTGGCCGCGCGTGTTGCACAGCACCACAAAAGCGCGGTGCTGGCCAGCGCTGTCCACGCTGAGCGGGCAGGGGCGGCGGTCATACAGGTGCACCGTGTGCCCCGCCCGTGCCAGGTACGCCGCTGCAAGCGGGAAAAATGGCAGGGGTGTGGGGTGGCTCCAGCAGGCGCAGCGCACGGCTGCACATGTGCGCCTATGGGCAGTGCAGCGCCTGACAGACACGCATCCACTCATCAAGCGGCGTGCATGCACGAGTGCCCCCGCACCAGCAAGCAGGCCGGCAGGCCCCGCGCCAACAATGACGGTGACGGGGTGTGGATCGGCGGGATCGGCGGCGGCGGCGGCGGTGGCGCCCTGAGCGGCCCTACAAGCACGGATCGACGGGTGATGAACGTGTTGCCGCCGCTTCAAGCACTTGTTGTTGCCATTTTCAGGGCGCTGAGGGCGGCTGGACAAGGGCGCCATTGCCCGAAGAAACACTCACGGCCGAGCAGCGGAGGGCATATCTGCAAGCTTGCTGGTCGGGATCGTGCTCGCCGGGCTAATCGGAAGCAGTAGCGGCGTCTGCGAGCAGCTGAAAGCCGCCTACAATCACCATCTCTCTGGCAGCGGTGCCGCTGGCCTCACGTTCTAGGGTTCGCCCCCCGGTCTGAGTCAGCCCAGCTATAAAACAGGGATGTGCATACAGGATTGCCATGCGGCGGCAGTCAACCATGCGCAGCTGTAATGATGCACCATCGATGGTTTGGGCAGCAGCTGTAATGATGTACAGCATCGCCCTGCGCACCGCGATCGTGCGTTACATGTACAGGAGGATGGCTGGGCACAACGAATCTGTGCATCGACAACAACACCACACAACTGTACAGCAAGGCGGCAGCGGCCAGGCCCACGCCGTGCTGCGCCCCGCCCAGCAGCCGCCTCATCGCCGCTTGCGCCCCGCATCCTTGCCACCGCCGCCGCCGCCGCCGCCGCTCTTGCCGCGCCGCTCAAAGCGCACGTCCAGCAGGCCATCGTCTTTCTCGCCAGTGAGCGAGCTGAGCAGCCCCTTGAACTCCGACTGCCGGGCGCGGGGGTCCAGCTGGCGCCGCTGCCGCTGGGGGGCCGACCCTGCGCATGGGGTACGGTGCAGAGCAGCAGGCATGACGCGATTAGCAGCAAATGGTGCAAGACTGCGGGGGGTCAGTGCGCTGCCCATGCTTGCCTGTGCAGCAAGAAACGGTGTTGCTCAGCCACAGCTGGAGCTCAGCGCCTCTGGGCCTTGCTGCGTGGCCGCTTCGTGCCGTCTGCAGGAAGCCTAGCAGCAGAGCAGCTAACTGCGGCTACTGCCTCAGCGCAGCTGCGGCGCCACCGCTGCACACAAACAACTGCTGCACCACAATATGCAGGGAATCCCTTTGGTTGCCATTGCCTACTGCGAACCCACTCACGTGGTCGGGAGGCTCCGGAGGCTCCTCCCCCGCTGCGCCCCGAGCTGCCGCCGCCGCCGCCGCCGCTGCCGCTGCCTGTGATGCCAGCCACATCCACTCCAAACACCTTGACTGCCACATAGGCGCCCAGGAATATGGTGCCGACCGTGAGGAAGAACTGCGGCGCAGCAGGCGGGCAGGGTTGGTAGAGGGAGGGGTGAGCAGCTGGCACAGCAGCGGCAGGCAAGGTCAGCGCCCGGGAAGATGGTGCCAGCTGTGAGGAGGAGCTGCGGTGCAGCACGGGGGGAGGAGGGTGGGCTAGGATACAGCGCCGGCAGCCTGCAGGGCTGGATCCAGTCGGTGCACATGTGCTCGTAACGGCAGAGTCTCCATTGCCGCCGTTCCCGNTCTGCCCACCCTGCCTGCCTGCTTGCATGCACATTTATCAATCAAAAAACGAGCCAAAGCCGCGGCTGCGCAGCTCCGATGGCTGCCCCCTGCCTGGCTTTCCTGTCGACTTTTAAGTTCAGCAGCACCACGCCCTGCTGCTTTGCAACCTCCTCGCCCTCCCTCGCCACACACTCAACCGCACGTGTGAAGTCGCCTCGTCTGTTCATCCTTCACCAACACCCGTCCTGCTCACAGTCCCCAGCAACAAAGGCTGTGCTTCTCCGTTCAGGCGTGCCTGTTCATTCGCTTGATTCAATTGTTGCAGCATGAACTCATGCTTGCACCTGTGCCTGCCCCCTTAGGTGCGTCCCAATCCTTGCTCAAGGCATGCCGGCGCGTCGAAAACATTCGCGTTCTACTTGTTTTGATGCACCGTGTTTTGGTTGTAAGCAGCCGTTTGGAAGAAGCAAGCTGCGCGGGGCGCCCAGCCGCCCGCCGCCGCCGCCCGCGCGCTGGGCGCTGCAGGAGCGGCACGATTAGCGGGCGGCAACTTCAGCGCATCGACACCCGCGCTCAACGAGGCAAGTGAGCAGGGCGGGGAAGGCTGCGGCGGCCGGCTCGCCGGCACCCTCACCTGTTGTCGCAAGCTCGTGCCGCGGCTGCGACTGTCTCAGGACCAGGCGGCGCGGCACGACGACATGCTGCACGCGGGCAGCCGTCAGGCAGCGCATAGCCACCGAGCGCCAGCTGCTTTCAAGCAGATGAGCGGCTCAGCGGCTTGCAGGGCAACCTGACGAGTGATGAAGCCTGATACAAGTGATCTGCATCGCGCCTGGCGCATTGGGCTGCCTGCTGGGGCTGGGCGCAGCGCTGCCGCCACGCCGCCGCACGTCATTTCTGCGGCACTGTTCCCAGGCTTCAGCTACAGTGCCGCCGCATTGCCTCATCGGCCGTGACACATTGCGACAGCCGTGAAATCGCTGCGATGTGCCGCGGTGTGTCACACCGTTTGTCAGGCAACTCACAGCTGCTGCTGCACAGCACTTGCACTACACACTAGCAACCTAGTCTACAAGACTGATGTGCACATTCGCGGGCATGCAGTAGCCACACACACCGCCATACGAATCCTCCTTTTTCCAGGGACTGCAAATTGCAGTGCATGTGCCGGCATGCGCATCCTCAGGCACCGCATTTTCGGCGGCCATCCTATGCGTCCTGCAGACCAATCAAGTTACACACCATCTGTCTGATCAACACGAATCATCTAAGCGTCGGCAAACATGTAGTGGCCACACACCGCACCGTCCACATCCTTATCCTGTGCCACCCGCAGCTCGGGCCGCCGCTGCTGCGCTGCTGCTGCAGCGGTGCGCATTGCCGGCGACATGTACTGAAGCACCAGCAGCTGCAGGCTGGGGTGGGTTGCCACCCATTCGAGGATGCGCAGCACGGCGGCATCGCGATACATCCTGTAACCCTTGACCGGCCTCGACCTGTTGCGAGATGCTGGATCCAGGTGGTGCAACTGACACCCAGCTGCTTCAGCTGCCGCGCCTTGCTCAGCGCTTCCAGGCTGGCAGCTTGGGCCAAGGTGGGTGCTGGCATCACCAAGCGTCGCAACCGGCTCAGCCAGGGGCCGCCTGGCAGCGCCTGCTCCGAGGCAAACTCGTCGCTGTAGCTTCTGCCGCGCCAGCATACTGTCTCCAAGCGCAGCAGCGAGGCCAGCGCTGCATGGCTGTCCTGCAGGCGATCCGCGAGCACGTACTGCGGGGCGGTGCAGGCAGGACAGGAGGCGCGCAGACAGTGAGATGCCAGAGCACCAGTGCAGCTTGGGTCGGAGCACAGTCTGCCCAACAAGCTTGATGCGCCGATGCGCAGGCTCCACGCCCGGGCAGCCGTGCTGCATGGCATGCAGAGCATCCACTCGCCGCGCTTGCAAGCATCAGCGACTGCCGGCCTTCAATGGGCGGCGCACTGGCACCTGGCTGGCTGCTCATCATAAACCCAACTCACCACGGCAGTGAGCTGCTGCAGGTGGGGAAGGGCCTCTGTGAGACGTTCACTGTCCTGCGAATCCATTCCGTTGCCGTCACCATGGATTGCTGCATGGGGGGATGGGGTGCAGCCATAGTAGCTCGTATCGCTGCTGCTACATGCGAATGCAACCCGGAATCTGTCGAAGCACAGTGAAAACAAGGGGACAAACAGCCCAGCCCAGAGACTCACCCAGGCTGCACAGCGCTGTGAGCTGCGCCAGGCAACCTGGCAGGTGTGCCAGGTTGGTGAGCTTGAGGGCGGTGAGGGTGGGATGCAGCTGTGCCAGCGCCGCGTACCCGTCCGCCTCTGCACTCATGTCCACAAGCGTCAGCTCTTGCAGGTGGTGCAGGGCACCCACCTGCACTTGGGGTGAGTAGGGGACGTAGTGAGGGGTGCAAAGGGTCACTGACGGTCTCCCAGCTGCCCGTCTCACAGCACAAGTCAGTTTTGCACACCGGCGGAACAGTTAGGTTGACAGATGGTGGGCGAGCGAAACGGGGGTGGCCAGTGCACCGTTCCGTGCACCCAACACAGCTGCCGCACGCCAGGGCTCACCTGTGGCACCACATCAGCGTCGAAGCCGCGGAGCCAGAGGTGTGTCAGCCCAGGCGGCAGCGATGCCTCAGGCTCCACAAACACGTCTGCATTCTTTCCAGCGTTGATTCGCAACCGCCGCAGCGCAGCCAGGCACCGCAGCGGCGCTGCGAATAACAGGTTCGCGCCAGTGCTGGCCAGCTCGAGGCTGGTCAGGCCCGCCAGAGGCGCCAGCCATGGGCCCGGCGGCGGCAGCAGCACGCGCTGGGTGCTGAGCGACAGCTCCCGCAGGCTGCCGGCCAGCAGTGCCAGGGCTGAGGCCAGCGTGGCGCCTGCCTCAGCATCCTGCCTATCGCTTGTTGCTTCATCCTCCGGCACGGCTGCCATCAGCCGCAGCTGTCGCACGTGCCCCACTGCCCGCCGCGCCAGCCACTCGACTAGCGAGCGCAGGCGCGGCATGATCCGCTCGAGGCTGGCTTGTATGGATACATCCAGGCTGGCCAGCAGGGCGGGGCTGTGCACCAGATGCTCCCACTGCTTGCACACCAGCGCTAGGCTGCGGTGCCTGGGGCAAGGGAGCGCAGGGGCAAAGCAACCTGAGCAGCGACAACGGCCGCTCCTCGCAGTTCAAGCGGCTGCGGCGGGAGCGGCGGCGGCCAGCAACATCTGCCGCTGCAACCGCTTGTGCAGCTGTAACTGCCGTCCCACAAACCCGTGAGACGATCTGCAAGCTTGCCGCGCCAGCAGCTCACCGGTCGCCGACCGACACGTGCCGGAACACCTCTAGCAGCAGTTCTGGCGGCAGCAAGGTGATGTGCAAGCTACGCTGCGGCTGATGATCACTGATGGCACCTGCTGCAAGCCGCTGGGACGCCATCTCGCTTTCGAGTTTGAGTTGGGAGGCAGCGCAAGCCCTGTTGCTGTATCGGTCTGCTTGGAAGCAGTGCGAACTTGCAATCAACGCCATGGCAGCTCCGCTGGGAGTGAGCAGCGAGACTGAGCACAGCACAGCAGGGGCCTCGCTGTGTCGCCGCCTGCGCAGCACGTCCGCATGCTGCATCTCTAGCTGTGATCCAGCCCCACCTTTCAAACCAGAAGTTTGTGTGTTCAGCTCGATCACATGCTGAGGAGGTATGCAATGCAAGACACTTACGCATCAAACAGCGATAGGATGTGGCGGACAAGATCGGCAGGCAAAGGTACGCGGTGCAGCGCCAGTGCAGCCGTCTGCAGGCGAGCTGCATCAGCAGCTGGCAGACGCGCCATCAGCAGCGCCGCCTCTGCCACCGAGCGACGCAGCACCGCAGGCAGCGCCGCGCCTATGCCGGGGCAGGGGGTGGGCACCTGCGCCCACTGGGCTGCGGTCAGCGGCCAGTGAAGGGCCACCTCGGGGAAGAGGGGCAGGGACACAGTGATCCTGCGCACTAGGACCGGCAGGGACAGGTCCGGCGGCACAACTGCCAGCATGGGACGGGCAGTATCCAAGTATACGGACAGCGGCGGCTTCAGAGGGGACGGCGCACCGGGCGCATCCTGCGAAAACCTCAGCGCTGCAGCTGTTAGCGCTGCCTCCACCGGCAGCGGATTGTGTGGGCTGACTTGCATGACGCAGACCTGCGGCGCCGCCTGCACGAGCAGGGCTGCCGCTCCGGCGTTGGCTTTGATTGCCGCTATGTGCAGGGCTGTGGTGGGGAGAAGAGCGGCACCCGGCTGCTGGATGGGGACCGCAGCTGTGTCTGGGGCAGCAGCCAGCAGTGCCTGCACAATGGCTGCGCTGCAGGGGTGGTGCGACGCGGCGGCTACATGGAGCGCAAGCCGGCCGTAGCTGCTCATCACTGCAGCTGCTGGCGGCACGACTTCCAGAATCAGCTGCACAATGCCTAGGTGCCCGCGTTGTGCAGCAACGTGGAGAGGCGACACCTGGCTGGTTGCGTCTCCTGCCAGCATGGTGGCGGCCTCGGGGGCAGCTTCCAGGAGCTGGTGCGCAATGGCCGCATGCCCCATGTGGCAAGCGGTGTAGAGGGGAAACATGCCCCGCTGGGTGCGGATGAGCGCAGCCGCTGGCGCTGCCTCGAGTAGCAGGCGCACCTGCAGGGGCAGCCAGGAGCAGCGAGGGAAGGTGGCGGCGGCACGCTGGAACCAGCTCAGGCGGCAGATGCCGACGCGCCATGCCAGCGTGCAAGCCAGATGCCATGGCACGGGTGTGCCTCCTCACCAGCTCCTCATGGCCCTTCTCCACAGCCACAAAGAGCGGGGTGTGGCCCTCCAGCCCAAGAGCCGTGGCCGTCTCAGGTGCCGCCTCCAGCAGTAGGCTGGCAACTGCCGGCTGGCCCGCGCCAGCTGCTACATGGATGGGCAGCAGTCCGCCCAATTTGGGCTGCGAGGGAGAAGCTCCGGCGTCCAGCAGGGTGCTGACGATGTGGGTGTGCCCAAACCGTGAAGCAACGTGCAGCGCCGTGGTGCCTGCGCAAGCGCCAGGGGTGCAGAGAGCGCAGGTTTCTACGCGAGTTTTTGTGCGCCCACGCATGTTGGCCACCTGCGCAGCACACCATGCAGCCAAGGCTGCTGAGCCAAGCGCACCTCGGCATCTGCTGCATTTGGGTCGGCGCCCGCCGCCAGCAGGTCCGCCACCACTGCCCCATCGCCCTCCTCAGCGGCGGTAAGTAGATCCATTGTAACAGGCTCTTCGCCAGCGCAAGGTTGTTTTGGTTTGAGATGAATCCGGGCAAAGAGCTGGGCAGTGGTGGGTGCAGCAGCAGGGTGGGGTGCCGAGAGAGCGGCGGCGGCGGCGGCGGCGCGGCGGCGGCGCGGCCGGGCGTTGTGGCCTGCTGTGCCGTTTGCAACACTCTCCTCAATCGCAAAGCAGCTCGCAGCGGCCTTCCAGGCGAGCGCAGGCGGCAGACCCACGCCCGAACCACTCGCCTGGTGCTCCCTGACCCCTACTCGTCACCTTGATGCGTTTGGGTTGACACGCTGCGGCGATCAAACTGCGCCGCCGACCAGTTCCCGGCTTGTCTGCACGCCGCCGCCGCCATTGTCGAGCCCAGCGTGCCGTGGCCGCCTGCCGCCTCTTCAGCAACGACAGTTTGGCAATTGTCACCCTTCATCTGCAGAGCAAACTTTTCAGCGTAACTTACAGGGCTGGTACACAAACAGAAGCAAGCCGTACATTCATCAGGCATCAAACAGGGACAGGATGCGGCCCGCAAGCTCGGCAGGCAAGAACACGCCCAGCTGCCGCTGCAAGCGGTGCAGGGCAAGTGCAAACGTTTGCAGGCGATCTGCTTCACCCGGCGGCAGGCGCACCACCAGCAGCGCCGCCTCTGCCACCGACCGCTGCAGGGCGGCAGGCCCGCCGACGCCGCCATGGTGTTGCCGTGGCGTGCAACGTTGAGTCCAGTGTGCTGCGGCTCCAGTTGCCGGCCCCTTTGTGCTGACCCGCATCGAATCGTGGTTGTGGCTTGGAGTGCCACATCCATCCCTGCCGACCCTGTTCCACCAAGCCCCGTCCCAAGTCGGGTTGGGAGCAGTGCCGTCCTGACTGGCGCCGGCAGCACGGCGCCACCTCGGTGCGCCCAGCAGCAGCGTCAACGGGCGTCGATCGATCGCGTCGTCTTTGGCACTAAGTCTTTACACTCTGCAGCGCGCTACGTTCCCTGCAGCGAGCGCCCGGGCTTGCAATTCCGCGACCGCCTTCCCCCAGCCCTGGCTGCGCTGTCGCACCATAACTGAGGCAGCTGACCATAGCCTCCGCACCCTTGCGGAGCGCTCATGGGTGCCGCCCGGCGCCAGGATACTGTGCTGGGCCCCGGGTTGGCTCTCCTGGGCCTCCTGGCCCTGCTACCCGTGCCCACCCGCGCGGCGGAATGCGAGATCGCTCTGAGCGCCGATGCCGCGAGCTCCCTCCTTGACCTGGGTGGCGGCGCCGCGGGGGCGCCGCTGGTGGCGCCGCCCTCGACGGCACTTGGCCTCCAGGGTGGATGCGCTCTGCTGCTCGCCGCCGCCTGCCCCGGCGATACAGACAGCCTGATGGGCAGCCTGGTGGGTGCTGCTCTTGAGGCCTCGCCTGGCGACCCCTTGGAGCTCTTCCCTTCCTCCATCCAGGTGCCGCCCTTCGGGCATATGGCAACCGCGCATGGCCAGCTGCTGCCGCGCCGCTGGCACCCGCTGGTCCATGCCCGTGACACCAATAACTTGTGCCTACCCCTTGCCCCGACCTCTACACGCAGGCCAGAGTAGGAGGCCTGGCAACGGTTGACATAGCGGGCGTGACGGTCGGCCTGCGCAGCTCCTTATTGCAAGCCGCTGGCGCCAGCGGCGGCGTGCAGGGGCAGGTGCAGCTAGCGGCTACACTGAATGCCACGCTCCTGTCTGGAGCCGCCACCGTCAGCGCCCCAATGCTGTCCCCCACCCCCATCCCAGTCAACCTGGCGGGCCTGGCTGCAGGCAACGCCACGCAGGCAGGCGGGTGGGGACAGCTGTACTAGAGGAGGCCAAAAGATGGGGTGTGCACCGATGGACTCCTCTCTGGAATAAGCCATCCTCTTATACGTGGGGGCTACCCTTGCACAGCAGCGGGCGGGGGGTTGCACCACTGTCGGCCCAGGGACGGAACTCGCTGGGCAGCCTCCCACCCGCCCTCCCTGTTCCCACGTTGCGACCTCCCCGCTCCAGGTCTGGGCCTCTGCTCAGGGAGGCCTTGCGCGGCTGGAGCTGCGAGACTTGCACCTCTCCTTCCGTTACACCCTGGCAGCCCCGGGCAGTCCTGTCGGGATCCCTCTGCGTGTGGAGCTGCATGGGGACCTGGTGCTGCTGGGAGCCGTAGGCTGCCACGGCAGCTGCGGCGATCACGGCCGCTGCTGGCTCGCGGTTGGTACCAATGCAACAGCGGAGGCGGGCGCGGCTCTACCTGCCTGCGAGTGCGAGTGCGGCTGGGCCGGTGCGTGGAGGTGGCACTGCACACCCAAGCTTGTGCAGCTGCGTGCTTGCTTGCATTGTGGGGCTCGCAGCCTGTTTTTCGTCACGCCCCTCGACCACCCTTCCCTCCGACGGCAGGCACCAACTGCTCCATCCCCAGCGGCTTCTGCCCCCGTTATCCGTCAGAGGGCCTGATGTCGGCCTCAGGGCCCTCGCTGCAACAGCATGCGCCCTCGCCCTTGCCGCCGCCGACGGCGCCTGCCAATGCGACCGAGCAGCGCGCGTCCTGCATCACTCCGAATGGCAAGTGCCCTGCCCTGCCCTGCCCTGCCCTGCCCTGCCCTGCCCTGCGCCTTGAAATCATCTCACACTGTAGCGGCACAAATGCACTCCACGCCTTCCCTTCACCTGTGCCCCTCTGCCACAGACTGCAACACCCACCAGCAATATGATGCCACAACACGCTCCTGTGTGTGCCTGCCCGGCTGGCAAGGGCCCCGCTGCGAGGCCTGCCGGGCAGACGATGCCTGCGACGGGCTGTACGGCGAAGGTGCTGCGGCGTGCCGCGTGGGCGACTACCGCTTCTCGCCGCAGTCTCCCGTGAAAGTATACACGTGTCAAATGCAGGCGAGATCTCGAGCGTGCAGGGAGTGGGGAGGGTGGGCGGGCGGGCAATGCTGAGCAGGGCAGCCGTGCCAGTCAGTGGGCCGGGCAGGGCGGCGAGCAGAGGGGCATGTCTTCTGCCGCTGCCCAGCGTGGACACCAGACGTGAAAATGCGGGGGGGCTGTAAACCATGTGGTGCCACACCTTCACCTTCACTTCTGCCGCTGCGTTGCCACAGGGCCTGGAGCAGTTTCTGCGCCCCTCCCTGATCGTTCATTGCAACACCTCAGCGCCTGCGCCAGACGACCCATCCTCTGGCCGATACTGCCAGGTGCGTTCTTTCAGAGAAGGGTCGGCTGCTGCCCTCAGGGCCTGAACTGCCGGCCGGCCACACGGGAGGCCAGGGCCAGCGACACTGTGCGCTCTACGGCATTCGATGGCCAAACCCGCATTGGATAGCCAAACCCGCTGCCCCACTGGGCCAGCCGCTGTGCCCCGCCGGCATGGCACAGCGCGCCGGCACCTGCATCTGGAACTGCCCAGCCCCTGGAAGGTGAACCTCGCTTCCTCCGACCCACCCTCCCGCAGCTGGACATGGAGCTCGCACAGGGCGGAGCTGTCGGCTGCCGCATGTCCCACTGCTCCTTCCAAGCTGGCAGCACCCAGGCCAACTGCGCCCACACGCATTGCGAGTGCGCCAGCGCCTGCCCCGGTGAGCATGCTCGCCTGCAGCCGGCCTGTGTTGCCACCCGTCACCTGCCCACTGGACCAAACCATATAGCGCTCAACGACAGCAATGCCCTGCCCTCTGTCAATCGACTCCCACTGCCGCAGCATTTCAGCCGCTGATCCAGCTGGCTGAGGGCAACCCTGCCGTGCTGGACTGTGACCCATCGAGCGGAATCTGCACCACCGACATCAAGGGTTTCTTGGTGGTGGTGCCGGCCGCGTGCACCGTTGCGGAGTGCCTGGTGGCAGGCTATGCGCTGGAGCAGGGTGAGTTCCGCTCGTTTGCTAGCGACTGTTTTGTGTGCTGACCGAAAGGAAGCCTGGCAGGACGGCAGCAGCCATGCTTGCAGCGCTGCGTGGATGGGGGTTTGGCGCCGCGCCGCCTGCCACAACCGCTGCTTGCAGTTGGCATTCCACGGCGCTGTTCAACCGCCCCCCTTGCGTTGTGCCCTCTGCCCGTTGCAGGTGTGTACACTGTCCCCTCTGAAAATCTCACTGCTGAGATTCTCATCGCTGCGGCGCCCCTCGCCTGCCTGACAGCCGTGGTTGCTGGGCTCGCCCTGTTGCTCGCCCGCCACCGGCGCTACTGGGCGGTGGCGCAGCGCGTGGCAACCGTGGTGGATCCAAAGAAGGGCGATGACCTGGTCCTTCCGGCGCCGCCGGCACAGCTTCAAGTGCAGCCGGCTGCAGCTGAAATGGAGCTCAGGTGGGTGCGAGGACGTGTGAGGGGATGGAGCTGCAAGGCGCGAGCTGCAAGCTTCCGCAGCGCCTGCGACCTGGCTAGCAAGCATGCCAGGCCACCGCGATGCAGCCTGATGTGCCCCCACCCCCAATCACGGCCAGCAGGTTTGAACGCCTCGCATGTGCCATCCCCTGGCGGCATGGGAATGTGTTCGGCCGTGCTGTGGGCACAGCAGAGGGCGAGGCCGCACAAGTGACGCACGTTCTGCGGGGAGTGAGCGGCGTGGCTTGCATGGGAGAGGTCGTGGGGGTGCTCGGGCCCTCAGGTGAGCGCCTTCAAGGCCTTTAAGGAAGAACCCTCTTGCTTGCTTGGAAGTTCCTTGGCGGAGCTTGGGCCTGTCCAGCGGTGAGAATGAACAACTGGACCTCTGCCCTCTGCCCCAACGCCCAGTGCACAACCCTGGCTGGCCGCCTGGCATGCTGTGCAGGCTGCGGCAAGACCACTCTGCTTGCCCTGCTGTCTGGTTCGTCAGAGTATCTCAGCCCCAGCGCTGTCTGTCAGGGCTGTGTGCTCCTGAATGGGGCGCCTCTGACTGCCGGGAGCAGTCGCAAGGTGAGAGGCGCCCTCTGCTGCCCGAGGCAAGGCTGCAGCTGCTTGCGACTGCAGGTGCAGTCGAGCCGTAGCGTGGCTGGGTGAGGTTGCGCACGACTGTCCATGGACACACATGTCAAGCAGGGCAGGCGCGGTGTCGCCTTGCGATCAGCTGCCGCTCACCCACCTCCCTGCGCCACACACCCACCCGCCAGGTTGCGTTCTTGCCACAAGACGATGTGCTGCTGCCCACGCTCACCGTGGGCGAGCACCTGCTCATGCACGCCATGCTGCGCCTACCCGCCACGCTCACGCCGCAGCAGGCTCAGGTGGGCGGGGACGCCTGCACCGTTCCGGCACGCCTGCGCTCCCGGCATGGCCCGCTGCTCTGGCTTGTCAGGGCAATGCATCCAGGTGTGGGACTTGCGATCGCCTAGCATGCCGCAGGACAAGGTGGGACGAGTGATTGCTGAGCTGGGGCTGCACCAGGTGGCGGGCAGCAGGGTGGGCAGCACAGAAACCGGGCGCCACGGCATCAGCGGCGGAGAGCGCCGCAGGTGAGAGCTCCCTGGCTGGAGCGGTGCTGGTTGCGCGGCCAGCCCTGGCTGCCGTGCAGCAGTGCTGCACAGCAGCAGTTTTGGCATGCGGATGTAGGCCTGGCTGCCAGTGGTCTTCCGCAAGCCCCTCGACTCCCAGCTGCTGCTGGCAGTGCACACATGCTGCGCAGGGTCAGCATCGGCCAGGAGCTGGTGGCGGTGGAGGGGGCGGCCGTGCTGCTGCTTGACGAGCCCAGCAGCGGTCTGGACTCCCATGCTGCGCTGCACCTCATGCAGACTCTCAAGCAGGTGGGCAGGCGCTGGCTGGGTAGATTAGGCTTCAGGTTGCCCTGGGCAGCCCATTCTGTGCCCAGGAACAGGCCAAGCGGCTGCTGAGCGGCGCAGCCGCTCATGCTGCCTGCCGGCGCAGCACCGCCCGGCCCACGCCCCCCACGCCGTGCCGCACCTTGCCCTCACGGCTGCGTGCAGGTGGCGCGCGCAGGGCGTATCGTCCTGCTCTCCTGCCACCAGCCCTCTCCCCCCATGTTTGCTTTGCTGGACCAAGCTTACCTGCTGGCGGGCGGGTTCTGCGTGTTTGTGGGGCCGCCCGCCGCTGTGCGGCCCCGATTTGCGGCGCTGGGGCTGCCCTGTCCTGCAGAGGAGGCTCCAGCTGAGCACATGCTCGAGGTGGGGCTGGATGGGTGGTCTCCCTGCACTTGAGCTCGATTTTCCGAGGACAGCAGAGTGCGGGGGGCTGCTTGCAGATGGGGGGCGGGTACAGGTGGGACGCGTGCCAACGCTTGGGAGCGGCCCACACCCCATGCCACACCCTCACCTCCCCACCACACCACACCATGCGCAGGTGGTCAGCGATCCGCAGCAGCTGGCCCAGCTGCTGCAAGCAGCAAGCAAGCGTGAATCCAGTTATGGCGGGGCAGCAGACAGCCAGTTGTGGTGCTCGAGCGACGGCGCGGCTGAGGGCCGCGCCACGGCTGCGGTGAGCAAGGCAGACGTCATCGGCCAGCATGCGCCTCACCAAGCAACACAGCCGCCCGCTGTACAGCCGGCACCGGCAGCCCCAGCAAGCTCAGACTCCGGCGGGGCCCCGCCCCTGCCTGCGCGGCGCTGCTGCCAGCCCACTCGCTTGAGTCGGGAGTTGGCCGTCATGTTTTGGCGCACCCTGGCAGATATCCTGCGCAACCCCTCGCTGCTGCTGCTCCACTGGGGCGTGGCCCTGGCCATGGGTCTGCTGATGGGCTGCATCTTTTGGCAGGTGAAGGCTCGGGCAGCTTGCACCACCGGCAGGTGGCATGGGGCCGGCAGGTGCACGGCCAGCTATCGGCCAACCAACCACTGGTTGATTCAACCGGCTAAGTTAGCCGATCTAGCGGCAAGCTCTGGTGCGGGGCCACGCCCGTCCCGCAACCCATCTGCCTCCCGATTTCTCAAGATATCTCATCCAGCTGCTGCCCTTTGCGCGCAGGTAGAGTCGGACATGAGCGGAGTGCAGAACCGCGGCGGCGGCATCTATGCCACGCTTGCAGTCTTTGCGTTCACCGCTCTGACCACCACAGACCTGCTGACGGCGGGGCGGCGCCTGGTGGCACGGGAAGTGCAGGGTGCGTGCACCTACGGGAGGTTTCAGCAGTGGCTGCTGAAGCGGCCTGAGCCCGTAGCACTGCATGGGGGTGTGCGCCTGGCATCAGGAGTACGTGACCCTTCCTGCTGCCGCCGTGCCTGCAGGCGGCTACTGCCACCCGTGGACCTACCTGCTCGCCAAGGCGACCGCTGACGGCCTGCTGCTGCGAGCCATCCCAGCGCTGCTGTACTCGCTGCCTTTCTATTACATGATGGGATTACAAAGAGGCTCCAGCCACGTGGCCCTCTTCTTGTTCACCGTCGCCACCTTTGCCCTGGCGGTGGCGGCGCTTTCGCTGGCTGTCACGTCAGGTAGGCCTGGCTGGCGCGCCAGGAGGCGCGCTGGCATGTGCTCTGCCACACACAGCACGCAGCGGCGTGCTGCATGCTCCGCGCCCCCTGAGTGTGCCTTGCCGCACTGCCAACCTTGTGGCTCGGCCGGCTCGCCTGCCCCGCTCCACTTTGGCGCCCTGCAGCGTGCAGCACCGCGGGTAAGGCTTCCCTGGTGCTCACTTTCATCCTGCTCGTCTCCCTGCTGGTGGGCGGTTTTCTGGTCAAGTGAGCGCCCCGCACTTGCTGCACACAACAGTTGTGTGCAGTTACTGCACTCATTCCTGCCAACACGTGCCAGCATGCGCTGCATTCGACCCCCGTACGCCAAGCCCGCGTGCTGCGCCGCATGCCGCCCCAAGCCGGACGCCTGCCGTGGCCGCAGCCCGCGCTGACATGCCACTGCTACGCGTTCACGCTCCCGCCTGCCTGCCGCGCAGCGTTGACTCCATCCCCGGGTGGATTGCCTGGCTGCACTACCTGTCCCTCTTCTTCTATGGTGAGCTTCCCTGAACTCCCCGGATGCACCCCACAACTGCCATTAACGGAACCTTCCGTCACTGCCGAGACCCCGCACTGCTTTCTGAGGTGCATATGCACTGCCTTGATCGCCCCTGCAGCCTACGACATCCTCACCACAAACGAGGTTGCCACCTTGCAGCTCAGCATCCAGGTACATCCAAGCTGGGCAGGCCGTGCCAGCAGAGGCATGCGATGCTCGTGAACTTGCCATGCCACGCCCTGGGAGCCAACTCTGCAGAGGCGCACGCGCGTGCTGCGCCTGCCCGCCAGGCGCCATGCCGCCGTCCGAGTACTGCCACTAGTGCCTGCCCGCCTCCCGACCGCCCTGCCCTCCCCCCTGTTCTGTATGGCGCTCCAGGTCAAGGGCTACAAGGCCTGCACCATCTCCAACGCCAAGGGCGCCGCGGTGCTGTCCACATTTGGCATCGAAGCCTCCCGCCTGACCACCTGGGTGGTGGTCCTGGACTGTCTGTATGCTGCCGCCCTGCTGCTGGCGCTGGCAACCTTGTACCGTAGCATGCCGCGCCGCATTCGGCAGCGTGCCCCGCGGGCAGCGGGGCAGCGCTCTGGGAGCCTCAAACAGGCGCACCAGCCAGCCCCGCCGGTGGTTGCCTCCAGCGTGTGAGGCAAACGGGCCACTGGCAGCTGGCCGATAGGGTGTGTGACATGTCGGTGCAGCGGCGTGTTGGTGGGCGGGGGCCAACAGCTTTGCGAACCTGCGCAGTGGGTGCTGTGGCAGAGTGATTGCTGCCCGGCATTCGAACACTAATAGCCGCTTCGAGCAGCAAGCTGACTCGGTAGACATCATTTCTTGCGGCAGAGTTATTGCTGCCCGACATTCAAACGCTAGCAGCTTTATGTAGCAAACTGAATCGGTAGATCATTGTAAGAGGCAGCATGCTGAAGTGACATGATGGAAGGCAGTGTGATGCGGCCCAGCGGCAGCTCCCTGTTTCTCATGCTGCTCATGCCTCCATGCTGTGCTCAAGTGCATCTGCCTGCCGTTCAAGCCTCCCACCTATTGTCTGTGCGCACACTACCTTATGCTTGGCACGGTTACAAAGCAGCAGCGGCACTTGCCTGCTACTAATGCAGATGAGTTGCAGCAGCCGATGGATATGCGATCAAACAGGGCAGGATACGGTGCGACTGAACACGACAAATCAGGCGCTGAAAGCAGACTGACTGAAGGGATCAAATGAGGAAATCGCCAGCATCAGACATACGCCCAGGACAAATAGGCCGCTGACACGCAGTAGATGAGATGCTGGGCAACAGTCCACAGCTCAAGAGTCCCAGATGGCGCCAAAGCTGCGCACGCCAATGGCCCGGCAGCCGCGCACCACCTGGAACCTGCGGCACCGGTTTGAGGCGGGCAGGCGGCCACAGCCCATGAGCACAGGATGAGTTGCGGGAGCAGACGGTAGTGCACGCATGAGCGGGGGCAGGTGGGCCAACTGGACACGCAAGGTGCACCGTGCGTGCCTGCCGCAGCTGGCCCATCCCAGCAGCAGCTGGAAGCATCCCGGCAGCAGCGCATGCCCAGCAGGCGACCGCCAGGAGAGCCGCCAGGAGAGCCACCAGGAGAGCCACTCACGTGAGATCCAAGTTGGCGACGATGTACCTGCGGCATTCGGTTTAGGCAGGGGTTAGGCATGGGTTAGAGCCAGGCAAGGGGGGGGGCACGTTGACGAGGATGGGCGGGACAGCGGTGCCATCACAGGTTGACAATGACGCCGCTGCCCCTGCTCATATGCATACTGCCCCTGCACCCTTCCTAAACCACCGCAGCGTGACCGCACGACGCATCCTCAGCCCGCCAGCGCTCACGGCGCTGCTGCACCATGCCCCGACTCACATGGCCTCGGCATTCTCCTTGCGAACCGCCTTGATTGCCAGGTCAACAGCATCTGGCCTGCCCTGGGTGGCAGTATCGTGGATCCACAGCTGGCCGGGCGGCAGCGCACTTTCCAGCTGGGCCAGCACCGGGCCAAACGTCTCGGGGCTGCGGGGCGGGACGGGGGCAGCGGCATGTGGCGGCAGGTGACGGAGGTGGGCGGATGGGCGAGTCCGCCCCCGCAGGCAGCTGCAGCTGCGGAGCGGGCTGCACGGCGCCACGGTTGCTGCTGGTGCAAACCCTCTGTCCTCAATCAACATAAACCGCCGAACAACGGCAATGCATCAGCCACAACTGCTGCTGCGACCTCACCGGCTGGTGATCCACACCACAAAGATGGAGGGCGCGGCGCGCTGCAGCACGACGGGCAGCACGGGGGCGATGCCGGCGCCGCTGGCAATGCACACGATGGAGCGCCACATGCGGGTGGTGTACATGAAGCCTGAGCGTGGGGACAGGATGCAATGTAGGGGTGAGGGTGCACGCCGCTGAGGCGGGCGTGTGGCAGTAAGGGGCAGTGCACGGCAGGAGAGGTTGCCTTGCCCACTGCCCTGCTTCCCTCCTCTCATCACAAGCCCATCTCCAGGGCCGCTCACCCGGCGCACGCAGCAGGCGGACGTAGTACTTGCGCTGGGTGCCGTTGGCGGCCTGGGCCTCTTCGATGCGAGCCTTGGTCCAGTCCCCTGCCGGCGCGATGAGCATGCTGTGGCTGCTGCCGCCCTCCTCGCGCCGGGGCGGCGACACCACAGCAAAGGGGTGCCACTGGCCGGGCCAGAAGGTGGACAGCCGGCCCCAGGTGCCAGCTGGCGCGTGGCCGCGGAAGCCGGAGAGGACGAGGCAGGCGGGGCGGCCGGGCCGGCCCTCCACAGTGGCGGTGGCGGTGCGCTTGCGTACAAACAGCCTGCACGCAAGGGGATTGGTGCAAGGCAGGGGGAGCGTGGGGCTGGGGGCGGCACGGCTTACCGCCTCTGCTCTCGGCATGGGCAGCAGCACCCCGCTGTCGGCAGCTCCGGCCGGGCGCTGTTCGCCACCCAAACCCTGCAGCTTGCCAAGCAGCCATACTGTGTACAAGCAGCCAGCGCAAGCAGCCAGTGCAAGCAGCCGGTGCAAGCAGCCAAGCAATTCATGGCTGCCGAGCTCACCAAGGGTGCCACACCAGCACCGAGAGCGCCACAGCTGCCCACGTGTTGACGCCCCAGTACATCACATAGCCCCAGCTGGCCTGCGCCCAGGTAGGCGCAAGGTGCAGAGGAGATGGCAGGCGCTGTGGGGGATGGCAGGTGCAGTCTACAGCGGGCAGCAGCGGCTGGCCAGGCACTGTGGACAAGAGGCAGCAGCGGCTGGACGGGCGGTGCGCACTGCAGGCAGGCTAGCCGGACCCAGGACACTCGGGCCATGCACCCACCTTTTGGTCCTGCGGCAGCTCCTGGCCCAGTGCGTTGTAGTTGGCCCAGTAGGCGGCCTTGACGGTGACGTGGATCCACAGAATGCCCAGCAGGGACCAGCCCACGTAGCGGTGGGACAGCTCAAAGAGGTTGTGGTAGTTGCGGCGCACATACGGCACGCTCAGCACGCACATCACGGCCAGCATGGCGAACAGAAAGATGGCGGTCACGGCGCACACAATGGCGTACGGCTCGTCAATCAGCCCCGGCCCAGCGCCGCCCTCGCCGGGGGGCAGCAGCCACCACTGGAAGGCGTACCTGCGGGCGGGAAAGCGGGGTAGGGAGAGGTGAAGACTGACTGCATCCAATGCTGCGCAGCACTGCCGCTGTGGCTGTGCAGTTTAACGCATTCAATGCGCAACACTGCCGCTGCTGCTGTCCAGGACAGCCGACGGCCCCTCACAGCCTCCCAGCAGCAGCTCCCGTCCCCACCGCGGCCAGCCACTCACACAGCCTCCCATGCAAAGCCGGCCACGCCGCATCCGGCGTGCAGGCCGCCTGGTGCGTGGTACAGCGCCTGCGCCAGCCAGTAGCGCACGCCCTTTGGCGCGAAGCGCCCCGCTGTGCACACAACCCAGTACAGGGCGGTGAGGAAGATCTCCGAGCGCATGAGCACGCCGAAGCACAGCACAATCAGGCCGGTGGAGCCATTGTCGCCCTTCTGGATCATGCCGGGGTCTGCAGGGCAGGGGGGCAAGGCAGGGCAGGAGTGCAAGGCTGGGCCTGCCGCCGGGCAGCGGCACAACAGGCCATTAATGTGCTCCAGGGCAGCGCAGCGCGGCCTCACACAGAAGATGCCCCACCCATCCTCACCGCGGGCGGTGACGATGATGAGGGGCAGATTGACGGCCAGCACGAACAGGAAGGCAGCGTGGTACAGCAGCACGTGCGTGGCCAGCGGCGGGTCGTGCGCTGCAGGGGGGCAGGGCATAGCAGGCATGGGTGTCCGTGAGCTACCGCCGGCCGCGTGATGGGTACCCAGGCGCTGCCACATAGCTGCGCCCCGCCGCCGTTGCGCTCGCAGGCAGCAAGCAGCCTCCATGAGGCCCCGCACGTGCGGGGCCAAGCAAGGTACCTTGCTTGAAGGTGTCCTGGCTCACAAGCACCCCGTGGTGCGTCCCAAACGTGGCCTTGCCCTGCGGCGCCGGCTTGCCCTCCGGCTGCACCGCCTCTGTGGGCCCTTCCGGGTCCCCCTCCTCTGCTGCCTTCAGGTGGCAAGAGTGTGCGCTGCCGGCGGCAGAAGGGGAGCCCTTGAGCGGCGGGTGCGACGAATCGTCCTGGCCCTCCACAGCCAGCCATGCGCCGCTGTCCTCTGGGGCCGCCAGAAGCGAGCCCAGGCGGCTGGCCGTGGCGGCCAGGCGGCTGGCGCCACGCTGGGGCAGGGGCCGCGGCTCCGGCTCGTCCGACGGCGCCTGGTGGTAGGGAGCAGTGGCGGGGCCGCTGGGGGCGGCGGCAGCGGCGGCAACTTGAAAGCGGCGCACTTGCAGGTGCTCCTCTGCAACATCTCTCCTGCCCCACAAACCACCTGGCTGCCCCGCCCGCTTGCACGCGCCGCCCGCTTCACCCAGCGCACCATTGATTTGCCCGGTGGCTGCGCGCCTCGCCCCGCGTCAGTGGCTCCCCGGAGCTGTTGCGGCAGAGTGAGGAGCGAGGAGAAGGGTGGTTGTGGCAAACAGACGCGGCGTGCATGCATGGAGGTGGCTGCCACCCTTGCACCCGGCGGCGGGGTTCCATGAACAGCTGCCAGCCACAGATTGATAGTGGCTGGTCCCTGGAGACAATGGCATGCAGGCTGCTGACTGCAGCATCCGCCCTACCGCTGCATGGCCTCAGAAGTAAGATAGACATGCAGCAGGCTCCTCCGTGCTTGTGTTGACGGCAGCGGCCGACTCTGAACCCTCGTCTCACGACAGGCTGATCCACACGGCCAATTGCTCCGCCATTGCCGGCCTGCTTACAGCTGGTATTTGCTACATCTACTGCGAGAGGGTGGGCACGTTGATGCCATCGTCCCGCTTGTAGCCGCAGGCGACAAATAACACATGGCGGTAGCACGGCGTGATGCGCAGGCCCGGCTGCTGCCGCATGGCCGCCGCTGCGGCATCGGCAACGCGTGCCGACATGCGTTCCAGCGCCAGCAGCTGCAGGCTGGGGTGGTGCTGCGCCCAGGCCACAGCGCGCAGCATGCCGCCGTTGTGGAAGCTGCTCGCCTCCTTCATTCGGCCATCAAGCGGCACGAGGTGCGTGCTGTGCGTGCCGATCACACCAAGGTGCTCCAGCTGCGTTGCACCACTGAGCGTCTGCAGGCTGACCGCATCGGACAGGTAGCGAAGGGAGAGCGCAAGATGCCGCAGCTGGCCCAGCCAGGGGCCGCCCGGGAACGGCAGGCTGGCCCTCTCGTTGCCGCTCTCCCAGCAGACAGTCTGCAGCTGCTCGGCCAGCGGAATCTGCCGGAACCCCAGCAACAGCAAGTCTGGCGGCAGAGAGCTGATGCGCAAGCTATTCTGTGGCTGTTGGCCATTGTCAGCGCCTGCCGTACGTCGCCTGGGCGCCATCTTTTTTTCGTGCTTGAGTTGTGGCGAACTGCAGCCCTGGGCTCTGGCCAGTCTCAAGCCTTAAGGCAATTGCTGAGCCGTGTCGGATGGTACCAGCCGGTGCGGTAGCCAAACTAAAGGGCAGGGCTCCCTGCTCGATTGGGACTGCAGGCAGCACAGCAGCCACACCGCCCAGCGGCCCCGCCGCACCCGACCTGCCGCCAATCGGCTCCCCTTTCCGGCCGAGGCCGCCATGCACAGCTGCATCGCTATATTCATTAAAATTTGCATCACACGATGTGCAGCAGCTCAGTCAGCCGGCTCACGCTCATACCCGCATGCCGCCTGAAGCACTCCCTTTGTCTCAACCACCCGCAGCCCAGGCCGTTGCTGCTGTGCTGCTGCTGCAGCGGCAACCACCTCCGGTGCAAGGCTGGCCAGTACCAGCAGCTGCAGGCTGGCATGCTGTGGCGCACACTCGAGGATGCGCCGCACTTCAGCAGTGCGGTATGGCGCCGGAGCCTTGGTGTGTTTGGTGCCCTCCCGCCGCCACCGAACCCGCTGGCGCACATTGGTGATGCCCAGCTGCTGCAGCTGCCGTGCCTCACTGAGCGTCACCAAGCTGTCCGCATCAGACAGCAGGTAGCAGGGCAGCGCCAGGCGGCGCAGCCGACCCAGCCAGGGTCCGTCCGGCAGCGGGGCGGGGATCGCATCATTCCTCCAATAGCACACCGTCTGCAGGTGCTCCAAAGAAGCTAGCGCCTCAGGCGTATGGGGCAGGTGGGTCGAGAGGAGATACTGCGGGCATGGAGGGGGCAATGATGTGCCTGAGTTGCAAAGGGGATCATCGCATGGCAGCCAGGAGTGCTGTGCTCGGACTCAACACTGCAAGGCAGACACCAGCGTCCAATGGCAAGCAGGGCTGCGCACACCAGCGCGCGCCCGACAACCGCTCGGCCCTTACCACTGCGGTCAGCTGCTGCAGGTGCGGCAGGGCCTGCTGCAGCAGCAGGGCATCCAGCTGTTCTTCGGTGGCGTCAATACCTCCGCCATGGGACAGTGGCGCAGCGCAGATGCGATCAGCCAACTGCAGTGCGCTCAGAAGCAGCAGCAGCAGCAAGCAGACACGCAAGCAGATCGCAGCAGCCAAGCAGGGCCTACAGCGTCCCGCAGCGCAGCACAGCACAGCACAGAGCGGAGACTCACTGAGGGAGCGCAGCGCTGTGAGCTGCGCCAGGCAGTCCGGCAGGCAGCGCAGGTCGGTCAGGGCGAGGGCGGTGAGGGTGGGGTGCAGCTGGGCTAGGGCGGCATACTCATTTGCGCGGGCCCCGCCTGACACCAGCGTCAGCTCCCGCAGGCGCTGCAGCGCTCCCTCCTGCACAGAGCCACATAACCATAAGGGGGTGCGCTGGGGTGCAGATTGGCCGACTGCCCAAAGCGGCTGGAGTACCCGGAGGCTCGCTGACGGGTCAAAGCGCAGCATGTGATACATGCCTGCCTGCGGAGCAGTTGCAAGCAGCAGAATGCATGCAGGCCAGCCGGTCTGCTCCAGGGGTTCACCTGGACAGGCAGGCGCCCGCGTCGTCCTCCTTGGCGCTTAAGAGTTTATCCAAATGGACCACAGATGCGATGGCGCGTTTGCCTGGCCAGCAAACTGAGGCAGCAGCAGCCGCAGCCTGTGGCCCCACGTGCGGGATGCGCATCCACCGACTTGCGATCTGCCATCAGTGCGGTATCATTACAGACCGCGGGTCAACAGGCTAAGCGGAAACACGCGCCACATGTTGAACTGCCGTCCTTGGGCTGCTGCTGCTGCCGCTGGCGCCCATGTGGAACACGAGTGTGCAGCATGCAGGCAGAGCGGCTACATGTTGAGGGGCGAGGGCTGCGTGGGCTTGCCCGTGGCACTGGTGAAGGTCTGCAGCAGCAGGGGCCGAACACGGGGGATGTGCTCATATCCTGCACAGCAAGCATGCCGTGCAGCAGCTGCAGCATTGTGCGACATGACAACTTGGAGTGCTCAGTCACGGAGGGCAGGCCGCCTGCAACCCGTCTGCAGCGGCGGCAGGCAGGTCATGAGCAGGATGCCTGCTGCTTCACTAGCTAGCGAGTATCATAGCTCTCAAAGTTGCAGCCCACCTGCCCGCGCTCCTCTTCCATGGCCTGCTTGGCGGCGGTGATGGGCTGGTTGGGCGCCGCCTGCGGGGCACGCAAAGCGGGCATGCGAACAACGTGATGGCGGGCCCCAGGGCCACGGCTTAGCCTGCGGCGTGATGCATGCTGTAAGGGATGGGCTGGCTGCCTGCCACCTGCGGGCGGCGGCAGTGGGAAGGCAGTGGATGCGAGCACCGGGCAGCGTGGTGTCGAGAGCGTCACGCCACCAACTCAGCAACTGTTCACAGGGCACGCCCCACCTTGTCAACGTCGCCGTACTTGGCTTGGGTCTCTGCAGAGGGGGTGCCCTGCGGCCCCTCCTGCCTGCTCTGGATGAACTCCTTGGCCTCGGGAGGGCCCCCGCCCGCCACGCCCTGTGGGAGCAGAAGGGTTGCTGCAGAGGTGCCAGTCGGCAAGTGAGGTGTGGTTGGCATGTTCCCCTGGATGAACCCTGCCCCAAGAAGGTGCGTGCCCGCTAGGCCCTGCAGCAAGTGGATGGCGGCACACATCAGCACCAGGTGCCATCAACCGCTCGGTTGAGAGGCGCAGAGGGCGCAGGCCCGCGCCAGCTGCCGCCCAGTAGGTTTGGCAGTGCAGGGTGGCGGCGCAACCCGGAGACAGGGGAGCTTCCCTGCCGGTGCAGGCTCTCGGTGAGGCAGCGCTCAGCAGCGCTGCACACCGCTCCCCCGTCACATGGCTGCCGCCTGCCTGCCTGCCACACACTGCAAGCGCTGCACACGCAACACAACCAGGTGGGTGGGCGGCGCACCACATCGCTCCGGGCCTGGGTGCCCCCCGGGCCGCCGGTGCCAGGGATGCCCTGATCCCTGCCGGTCTGTGCTGCCATCTTCTGGAGGCTTTGTGGTGCTGCTGGGTGGGCGAGTGAGCAGGTGCGGCGTGCCTAGGACCTGCGCAGGAGGGGCAGGGGCTGAGCAGCTGGGGAGGGAGGACGGAGCGGTGGAGGCGGCGCCGCCGCCACCGGCGGCGGGGTCGACAGGCTGGGCATGGCAACGGGTCCAGCAGCTTTCAGCAGGTTCAGCTAATGTGCAGGCAGCAAGCGGGCCATCGTAGCAAGGCAGGAGTAAACACGGCACCTTGGACGACACCAGTTCCAACCAACCCTTGCCTGCCCAGCAGGGAGATGGTTGAGCGCCTTGGACGGTTAACAGAAGCAAGCAGGGCTGGTGGAATCAGGCATGGGAGGCTGGCTGCGCTGCCATGCAGCTGGGTGGAAAGGCTGCCCTGATGCCTCTGGCCATCCCCGTGGTGCAACAACAGAGCACTGAGTGAGCAGCGGACACTGCACGACCAAACCATCACTCAGGCGAGTGCTGAGGCTGGGAGCTGCAAACCCTACTCTGCCTGCCTGGTATTCCCTGCTCCTGCTGCCATCAAAGCCACTGGGCCAACGCCCGTTGTTGCGTTGTCACTGGCCTGCTGCCATCAAAGCCATCATCCATCGCCGCCGCGCCGCCGCCGCCGCCGCCACTCACTGTCACCCCTGCCGCCTTTGCCGACTGCCAAATGTCGACTGCTACCCACAACGGCAGGTTGCACATCCCACCGACCAGCTGACAAGCATGGATCAGGTCAAGGCCAAGCTTGAGAACGCCAAGGAGGCGCTGTTCGCCCAGGCAAGCTGGGCGGCAGGGCACCGGTTGGCGGAGGGGGAAAACAACAGAAGGCGGTTGGCAGCTCTGCTCACAAGGCGGGCTTGGTGCAGGCGACGGACTACGCATGTTGCCCTTGAGCGCCTGCCACTAGCAAAAACCGGCTGTGTACACAGCACATGCGCCTGCGCTCCACCTGCAGCCTGCCGAGCCGGGCGCCGCCAGTGTGGACCCCTCTGGCACCGCCCACAAGACTGCGGGCCCGGGCACCCAGCAGACGGGCACCGGAGTGGCGAGTGGTTCAGGCTGGGCGGGGGAGTTTTGGTTTTGTGGCATGGCCGTCATCGAGCCAGCAGTCCTGGGCGCAGCGCAAACAAGACCGCCAGCTAGCCCTGCCTCACCATCTGCCCTGTCTGCTGCAACTGCCCCCCACTGGTGCTGCCGCAGGTGAGCAGCCTGGAGGAGGCGGGGCACCGCATGCAGGAGCAGCAGGGCGCCGACAACCCGGGTGCGGCTCCTGCTGCATCCAACTGCTAGCACGCGGTTCCTGTGCTGCTTGGCATGGCTGCGGTTAGGAGCCTCCTTGTTGGGAGCCGCTTGGGGCAGTGGTGTGTCGGAAAGGCAGCAGGCACCCCGTCCGGCGGCCCCCCACAACCGGTGTTGACCGCGTGCTTGCTGGGGACCAACCCTGCACTGCAGGCTGGTACGACGCGCAGGCCAGGCTGAAGGAAACACTGGAGGGCAAGAAGTGAAGGCCTGGTCAGCCAGCGCTGCTGCTGATCAGCAGCCACCCAACGGTGGAAGCCGCTCTGCCGGCGACAGCGCAGCTCGGCGCGTTACGCGAACCAACTTGCCCGTGTAAACACACACTGTGCGGCGTTGCATACGTTTGCGGAACACAAAATCAGCAGTGAACAGTTGAACAGCAGTGGTGGCAGGCAAGCGCAGAGCAGGCAGGGTAATTTCAGTGCCAAACAGTAGCTGCGAAAATAGCTGGTGTTGAAGTTTCGCTTGGCTGGTACCATGAGAGTTGTGAAGGGGATTGATGCCTAGACTGAAATGGGTGTTGCTGAGCGGCACGGTGGTGCTGGCTGGTCCAGACTGAGAACAGCGGTTGGCAGCGGCTGCGCTATCGGCGCCAGGCCACTCCCAGGCCTACACCAGCCGGCCAGCCCCGAGCAGCAAAGGCTCATCAAATCATCTCCGGCTTGGCGCCCGCCCCCGCAGCAGCCGCCGCCTTGCTGCCAAACACGGCGACAAACCGGGGCCCCAGCTCCGCCATCTGCCGCCGGCTGTCGCCTCCCTCGGGCACCGCAGTCAGCTCATCCCCGTCCTTCATCTGCAGCGTGCGGGCGGATTCGAGCAATGGTCGGCCGCTTGTGCGACGCAGTAGCAGCGCTGCTTCTTCTGGCGTCTTGAATGGACGCACATATCTGCCGCGCGCCGGCAGCAAACAGAGACAACAAGTAGGCGGGCGGGCGGGCCACACCCCAACACACTCCAACTAGCAGCAACAACCATTGCGTAAAACCGAGCAGCCAATCCGAGCCCCCACCCCACCCCACCTTGAGCTCTGCGGGCGTGGAGGCGCCAAACGCTCGCTCGCCGCGCAGCAGGAACTTGACGGCGCCCAGCCCGATGCCCAGGCGGGCGCAGTACCTGCAGGGGAGAAACTTGACAAAGCAAGGGACGGTGCGTCAGAGACCCCCAGCCACGCGCCGGCGTGCGCAGCGGCCGCTTGGGCACACCACAGCCCTTTGGGAGCACTGTGCCAAGTGGAGCAGGCCATCAGCAGAGCTGCCCTGCATCCCTACTCACATCTCGAAGACGCGGCCCAGGTTGGTGCTGCTGCTGAGGTAGAACCAGCGCTGCGGCAGGTAGGGAGGAGAGGCGGCGGGTTCACGAGATGTGCTGAGAGCAGGCGAGGGTCCAGCCTTGGACCATGGCTTCAGCGCCCTGCTGCAGTGAAGCACCACTCTGCCACCATCCACTGCACCTGCCCCTTACCTCCAGGCCGGTGAAGGAGCGGACGCAGATGGAGAGGCAGCTGCTGGGCCCGTTGTCCAGGCAGCCATCCAGCACCGTGCAGGTGCGGCCGCGCACCACGCACAGCGAGCCGCCGCCGCCCGCCGGCAGCCCGAGGCTGGCACGGCGGCTGNGCCCGCACTGCCGAGGGACAGGCTGCCAGTGCCGCTGTCGCGGCGGCCGACGCCGTCTGAGCGGCGGCGGGAGGGGCCAGCTGCATCCGCCGCCTGCTGCGCCTGCGCCTGCTGCTCCCACTCCATGTCACCTCCTGCTGTGCCTGTTGTGCCTGCTGCGCCTGCTGCCTGCTTGGCAAAGCGGGCCGATGCGCGGCGGGTGACCACCCCATCGGTGCCGCGCCGCACTTGGCCGGAGCGGGTGACAGGCAGGTTCTCCTGGTCCTCATCACCCACGCTGGCCCGCTTCTTCCTGCAGCGACGGCAGCAGCGGCAGGGATGCAGCTGCTTGGGTCAGCACACTGCAGCACCGAGCTTCCACAGGCTTGCGTAGCAGGAGCGAGCTGCTGTGCCACAAGCCGTGCATCTTGCATATGCCCCGACAGACAGCACCCACCGCTTCTGGGTGGCGGCAGCCTGCAGCTCCTGCCAGGCAGCGTGCGCCGCCGCCGCCGCCTGTGGATGGGGATTTGAAGGTGGACACAAGTGAGAACTGGCAAGCAGCTCAGCTCAAATTTCGAACAACACACACACCATCCACCATGACAACCCCAGCAGTGCCCCCACAAGCGTGCCTGCTGGTCGGGGGTGGCAATCGCGGCGCCAGGCGACATCAGCAACTCAAACTGCTCCATGAGCGAGCCCACCGAGACAGGGGAGAACCTGTGCAGGGAGGGACAGAAGGGATTGGGGCAAGCCAGCAGTGAGCTGAGTCTGGACTGCCCCTGGGCAACCCAGGGGCCCCGCCGGCGCCCCGCTGTCCTGCACCTGCTGACCGCTGTGCTTGACCCGGCAGGCTCAAACTGCTGCAGGCTCAGCCAGCTCCAGCCCACACCTGGTGCTGACGGTGTGCCCCGCCGCCTCCAGCTGCTCTCGCAGGTCCAGCACTGCTGCCGGCCGCGGCCGCAGCTCATAGTGAAGCACCCGCCTGCCGCTGCCGCCGCCGCGTCCATAGGGCTGACCCACCACCCGGTGCACAGCCGGGCGCAGCAGGCCGGCGGTGGCGTGCTGCAGCGTGGCGCCGCAGCAGACCGCCACCTCGTGCTCCCCCAGCTGCACGTCCTGCCACCGCCCCTCGCTGTCGCGCACTTGCATGGCCGACAGCGGCGCGCCCTGCGGGGGTAGGGCAGGTGGCTAATTGGGTAAGGCGCTGGGAACCACGCAGCTGCTGGTGAAGCTGCCATGCTGAAGTGTCTGTTTAGCTTGAAAAACAAGTCCCTGCTGCGAACGTATGCGGACTACCTTGCAAGAACAAGCCTTCCCCCTGCTAAGCAGTCCCACAACACCCACCTTGGCATCGGCCGCCTCCCGCTGGTAGAAGAGGCCCAGCAGGCCGCGCTCAGTCACCTCCTCCTGCCACATGTGAAGACGGCAAGTGGCAACTGTCCAAGTTTGCGCAGCAGATTCAGGGCTGCCACTGATCACGAGAGGCAAGCCAGCACTCGCTTGCACCACCCCACACCTTGCAACTGCAACACCGGCCCCTCACACACCTGCGGGTCGGCAAACAGCGGTGCAACCGCGGCGCTTTGGGTGGTGGTCAGGTGCCCATAGTTGTCAACGCTGGAGCGAGCCGTAAGCAGGGAGGAGCCCTGCGGGCGGAAACATGCAGCTTGGTGACTGGCAAGTACCAACTCATCTCTGCACATGCCGTGCACCTGGTCAGCTAGCTGGTGGAGGCCACCGCTGGCTTTCCGACCACACGCCTGCACGCCACCGATCACAGGGCAGCACTGCATACACCCACCTGGGTGCTGCGCGCCAGGGGCACGTCGTCCAGCACGGAGGTGAAGGCGTCTGCCCGCAGGCGCAGCAGCGAGGAGCGGCACAGCGCACCCAGCACCAGGCGGGCCGTGGCGTCCAGCACGCCGTGCGTCTGCAGGGAGGGAACAGGGTTGCTATTGCTTTAGTGGGTGCAACAGCCCGGGTGGGCATGAGATGTGGCACCTGCAATGTGCACCAGCAGCACCCACCGCCCCAGTCCTCAGCACCCAGCACCCACCAGCTCAACGGCCGCGCTGTCCGCCGGCCCGCCCGCCTGCCACTCGCGCAGCAGGCAGCCGGGGAGCGCCTGGGTGCCGCTCGACAGCAGGGCGTGCAGGCCGCGCCCCAGGGCGTGCCCGCCTTGCCCCTTGCCGTGCGGCAGTGTGAGCACCGCCACGCCGTTGCGGGACAGTGCGACCGCCAGGGATTCGCAGGCCGTCATGTACGCCTCCCCCGCGATGCCGCTGTCGGTCTGGAGGGCCGCGAGCGCGATGCGCGCCACTCCCGGCATGATGGCTGCTGGCGCCTGGCGTCGGCTGGCGGCGGCGCGGCGACGGCAGGCCGCGGCTCAAACAGCGGTTCGCCCGCTGCCTTGGAGGCCCAGCTGCAGCCGCACGGACGGTTACGGCACGCAGGGGAGGGCGCCACAGCTTGGGAGAGCCTTGTGAGCGCGAGCACAAACTTTGAGTTGGTCAATTCGACGGGAGGCGCGGTGCTGCTTGCGTGATAGCACTGCTGGCCTCCTGCGAGCGTCGACTGTGAGCGGCACTGAATGAATAGAGGCAGGCAAATGGTCGGCCGGCCCAATGCAACTGCACCGCGTGCTTTGCCTCGGCTGCACCCTCGTTGGTGCTCGCGTACAGACAGAGTGCACATACGTTTAACAGAGCCCCAGCCCCGCTGGTGTGCCCTGCAGCAAGCTGGCCCATGCGGCTGCGCGCCTGGGCTCTCTGCAGCCCTGCGACACCCTCTTTGATGTTGCAGTGGACGCATGCGTTGCTCTGGTCCGCGCTATGGCTCGCCCGATGCAGGTGGGCTTCAGCCAGCTACCCCCGCCGCCGCCGCCGCCGCCTGCCGCCGCTTTGCTAAAGATGCCCTGCAGCACACCGTCACAGCCCGTTCTGTTCCTGGCTTGATGCTTTGGTGAACTCAGCTGTACTTACAGGGTGCTGTGCTTCTGGTGCTGCCGCCTGCGTGCTCTCCCGCGTACTTGGGCCGTCTCGACGCCTCGACGCCATCCGGCGGCAACCTTTCCCTGCTGTCATGCAGCCTGGCGCAAAATGAGAACATCCCCGGCGTGACGGTCGGCGGCATCACAATCTCCCCAGTAAAGTTTGTGGACGAGGAGGCGCCCAAGAAGTGGTGGTTCTGGCTCATCAGTGAGCTTGGCTGTGGATCGCCGCCCAGCCCACCCGCCTGCCTGCTGCAGCTGCCTGCCGGCCGCGCTGTGGCGCTGCAGCACATGGCAACCTGCTGTGCCGGCGGCTGCTCCGCTTCCGGGCAAGCCATCGTTGCACTGTCCGCCAACCACCCTGCCCTGCAGTCGGGCTGGTCGCTGCCTTTTGCATCGTCATCCTGTTCTTTGTGTGGCGCGGCTGGAAGCAGTGGAAGCTGAACAAAGCGAGGACTGCAGCGTATGAGCAGGCGAGTGGCCTGCACATGGGACCTTGCGCTTGCACGCTTGCACGGCTGCAGAGTGCACGCGAACGATGCGCCCGTTCTTAGGAACCTGTGCACTGGAGCGCTAGGCGCACCGCGATCCCAGCCAGGCGCCTGCCCACTTTCCCCCACATTTGCATTTTGCCCATCCTGCCCACTCCGCAGGAGCAAGCCAAGCAGCAGGAAGAAGCAGAGAAAGGGGAAGCCGCAGCAGCGCCAGCAGGGCCGACGGCGGGAGTAGGCGCACCGCCGCTGCCTGGCGGGGTGGCTGTGGTGGGCGGGCCGCCGCCGCCTGGGTCCCGAAGCGGGCAGATAGAGCTAGCAGGTGGGTGGTGGTGCTTGTGGGTGTGGCGACAGCCAGGGTGGCAGGCTGTCAACTTGCACAGCCACCTTGCGTGCGTGTGTGTCCACCTGCATCTGCCTGCCCTTTGCCGCTTCCTGCCGCAGGCTCGTTTGGGCGGCGCGCGAGCGAAGCGGAGCGGGCGGAATGGCTGGCGGAGCGGGAGCGGCGCACCGCGGTGCACCCACGCAGGAAGTGGTGACGGTGCCGCACCGCCTGGTTGCCAGTGTTGCTGCCTTTGTTGCATGGCTGTTGAAGTGCACCCTGTTCCTAACCACATGTTCTGAGCGTCTTCTTTGCACTATTTCGTTGGCGCCGCTTTGATCTGTCGCTGCATCGTTCAGCCCCATGTAAAGCTATGGCCTGCAATCTGTGGGCGGCAAGCAGGCGGCGGCAGACGAGGCGCCGGCGCCAAGCGCAGTGGCGGAAGGGCAGCCCTGGCGGGCGGGCCCCTGAAGCGCTCACAGCAGACGCGTTTCACGATCGCACAACGAGCCAATGGGGGGGCAGTTGATGTCCCATCTGGAAGGGCTCAGCACAGCAGCCCGTTTAAGGGCACAGAGGCTACCTCGCGATCCTGTTTGCTCCTCATCGACACCAAGGTTTCCAACAGACCTGTACCAGCGAGTTTGCAAAGCCTGCGACACCGCAGCAGATAGAGCCCGACTCGACCCGCGCCTCCCGCAACCCCGACACCGGCAGCAGCGCAGCTCAATGGAGGCTGGTGAGCGCTGTGTCGGTCACGTAGGCGGCAATGCCTCGCGGAAGCGGCAGCCAGCGCCGGCGGCGCCTCGCCGCACGCCGGCGCCAGCGGGATGGCAGCATTGGCCGATGGCTCATCAACAACGATTGCCAGCTGAGTTCCATTCAATCGACCTACACACGCTGCAGGCCCCAGCGTACCCAAGGCGGGCAGCGAGGTGAGACCTTCTTGCAGGGGATGCACAGCACAGCACTCCACCGGGTGCTCGCCGCCCCAGTCCGTCAAGATGTGATTCTTCTTGCTGTTATGCCCACTCAGGCCGACATCCTGATGTACGGCAAGCCGGTGCACGTGCACGGCGACATGGCCAAGAACGAGGTGCACCGCCCGCAGGTGGGTCAACTCGCCGCTTCTTGTGTGCAACACCACCCGGACCATGTCACGCTCCGATTCAGCGCAGCAGCAAGCACACTGAAATAGCTCCTGCCTTTCTGCTGCCTGTTCCCCGCAGCACCACCCCGACCACATCAACTACGCCGCAGTGGCCAAGGAGGAGATCCACGATGTGGTGGGGGTGAGCTGTGTTTTGCCTTTACCTGCTTAGGAGATGGTTTGCTGCGGTGTGTGGCAAAGGCCGTGGCGCAGTGGCCAAGGAGGAGACCCACGGTGCGGTGGGGGCGCCCGGGTGAGCTGCGTTTGCAGCTAAGGAGGCGGTTTGTTTTGGCGTGTGAGCAGCGGACAAGGAAGCGACCCGCGGTGGGGCGGAGGTGAGGTGCTTGACACCATGTGCGTCTGCACCCAGTGGGTTTGGCGCCCCGCAGCCACCACACTGTGTTGAGTCGCTGCGACTGCTGCAGGCCTGTGGCTGAGATGCAGTCCAGCCCAGTCGGCACCTTGCAACCTGCTGCACAGCTCCCGCATTGTCCTTTGCAGCACCCTCCGCTGGTGAAGCTGATGAGCGGCAAGGCCACGGGGGTGGAGGCCTGGGACAAGGTGCGGCTGCCCCCTTGCTCGACTCGTTTTCTGCTGCTGAGAATCTGCTGTCGAGAAGGATGGGCAAGCAGCAGATGAGACACCGTGGCCTAGAGGGGGTGCGCCTGCGAGTGGCGCTGCCTCCTGTCGGTTGCGGCTGGCTGCTTGCGCACACTGCTCCCGTCTAGCGTTTGCAGGTCGGCGCGCTGCTGGCTTTGGCCCGCTGCAACGTCCGCTGCAATGCTGAGTGTGTCGGCGGCGATTGCTCTGCAGGTCAACTCCCCTAAGGCCAGGCATGACTGAGCAGCCCGCAGAGCCAGCTTGGGAGCTCCGGCGGCAGCAGCGGCTGCTTCAGGACAGCCAGGCATCACAGCCAATGCAACGACGCGCACTGCACTCGCTGGATGACGATGTACGCTGTGGCTGCTATGCTGCTGCTGGCACCATGCTCTCATGCGATTTGAACACGCAAGCGTGCCCAACCAGAAACGACCTCACCCCGCCGGCTGCACAAACTGCGCTGGTTTAGTTTTTCCTCCTGGTGTATTGCACTCACCTCTGGCCAGGCGGCCGCAGCAAGTGGCGAGCCCCCCTTTTCTTCATTGCTTTATATGTTAATCAGCCGCACACGGCTGCGATGAGCAGCATTGCTTGCGTTTGATCACCAGCGTTGACCGCCCTGGTGTACAGGCGTGCTGCCTGCGTTGATATGCCTGCCCAGCCGCATAGCGCCCACTCGTCACCTCGTGCATGCTTCCTTTCATGCGTTTTCCCGAACCTGCACATTGCACCCCTACCTTCATCCCGCCCCTCCGCCCTTCACACATGTGTAACATTGCTTGGATATGCCAGGGACACGTGTCCTTGCCCAATGGGCAGGCTGGGTGCAATTATTGACCTATCCGCCCTCTCCTCACCGCATTACACAGCAGGCCAGCACACGTTGGCAGGTGGAGACAGGGAAAGCTAAGAGGGAAGGGCGCAGGCAGCAGGCTGAGAGGGGACCGAAGCATCACACAGCCAGTGGGGCAGCCAGCTACTGATGCTGCAGGTTGGCGACAGCGCCCATCCGCTTGCCGCAAGCTGTGCATGCACCGGGCTGTGCACCGCAGGATCCGCTGCCGCGCGCGGGCAGCGGGCTGGGCGGCTTGCTACCTCTGTGCCTTTCCAAGCAGCATTTCAGCTACTTGTGCACCACTGGGTCCAGCGTTAGCTCCCCGCGCTTGAGCGTCTCGCTCGCCCTCCGTAGCTCCGTGTCGCTCTCACGCAGCATCTGGGACAAGGCATGGAGCAGATGCAGCGGCTTTGAGTGACAGATCCGGTTCGCAAGCAATTGGTCTGCTGCAGCTCAGGGGCGCTCTCACGCAGCATCTGTGGCAGGCAAGACAGCAGCGGGTGGGGAAGAATTGAGCCAGGACCAGGAGACGGCATGCAGGCTCTCCTCGCCGCCCTCGCACAAAGTCTGCAGGGGAGGCAGGGGAGTGATGCAGAGGGGGCTTTGATGGCGCATTGGCCAGCTCACACCATCGGAGCGGGCCGTTCCAATGCTGCAACTGCGTGGCAGGCAGAAAGGAAATTGAGCAATGTGGTGAGGCGAGCAAGCAGCTTCAGCGTGGCGCGGCGCTGCCCAGGCTGGTTATCCTGCATTGACGCTTTCGAACGGGCTAACATGGAAAAAACGGGCAGCGGTACCTCATCAGCAACTCTGGTCACACTCAACGCACATGCGCTTTAGGTTCGAGCTGACGCTTTGCAGTTCGGGATCGCTTTCACGCAGCAACTGCATCATGCACAGAGGGGGACGGACAGCCGCGTGTGAAAGAGAGCAGGCAGACCACAGCGACGGCCGCTTGCGCACGCAAACTGCAGCTGGGGCGCCACACAACCTTGACAACTACACAGCCTCACACACTGGCACATGCCGCACTGCTCCAATTGCCACCATGCTCCCTAAACCGGAGACCCTACTCAAGGCAGTTGACGCACAGCTGAAAGTGTCGCAGCTGCAAGTGGGCACCAACCTTGAGGAATTCGGCATAGTCGATGATGCCGTCGCCATTGACGTCGTATCGCGCAATCATCTCCCGAAGCTCCGGCTCTGCAGCAGTGGGAGTAACAGGCGCAGCACGCCCACTTTATGAGGGGACCAGCAGCAAATCTGAGAGCATTGCGGTGCGCAGCCATCTCCCGCAGCTCACGCTCTGCGCAGGTGAAAAGGATCGACACAGGCGGTTCACGCCTGGAAGGCAGCATGCGGTTCAGTGCAGAAAGGTTGATCGTGTGCCGCAATCCAAAGCACACCCCCGCATCCCATGAGCACCGAGCCCTGCCACGTTGCTCCCAAAACCCTGGCTAAGCAGCCGCACCCGACATGCGCCCCGTGCATCCTATGGCCTCCGCCACCTCATCAGCAGTCAGCGTGCCACTGCCGTCCTGTGAAGGCAGGCAAACACAGACGGATTGACATCGGAGTTGGGAGGGCGCGGTCAAGAGAGCCGCCTGTCCATGCACCCACTTGCTGCCCGCTCTGGCTGCCTCGCTCGGCCCCTTCACGAAATGCCACCAACCTTGTCCAGCCTGGCAAAGGCCTTCATGCACACTTCCTTCTGCCCCCACCCTTCTGCACCCCCAGTAAGCCAAACAGCAAAGCGCAGCAGCCATCAACCAACCTTGTCCAGCTTGGCAAAGGCCTTCATGCACACCTCCTCCCGCTCCAGCAGCGCCAGGTTCACCGTGGAGGCCAGGAACTCCTGCAAGCCACACGGCAACGCTTAAGAGACACAGTAGAGCTTAAATGTGGTGAAGTGAGTGCAGCCATTCCAGCCTGGAACAGCAGCCCAACAATGTAGCATCAAAAGGGGCAGGCGCACGCACACGCACACCGCGGTGCTGGATGGAGCGACCTGGCAAGCAGCGGGGATCAGGGCCACTCAAACAGGCAGGCAATGCCGCCCCCAACTCGCCTCATAGTCAATCACACCATTGCCATCCACATCTGTGTCCTTCAGAATCTGCAGGCAGCAATGCATGCTCAACGGCAGGTCAGATGGACGCCAGCGCCAGTTCCAGGCCTGGCAAACCGAACGGCCAAGCACGCGGTGTACATCCCCCACCTGCTCCATCTCGGAGCCAGCCAGCCAGCTTGCGGTGGCGGGCCAGCCGGCTCCACCAGCCATTGCATCTGCAACACGCCGCGCCTGTCCCCTGGCTGGCTGGCTGGCTGTATGCCTGTCTGAAGCAAACAATACGATGACAGGCCAATTGCCCACCTGCTCAATCTCGGAGTCGGCCAGCTTGTGGTGGCGGGTCAGCCCCTCCCGCAGCTCGTCCAGAGTGATGCGGCCGTCGCCGTTGCGGTCAAAACTGCAGACACACATGACAGGGTCGGGACACGTCGAATCGAGCAGATGACCGTGACTTGATGCGGCCGTCGCTGGGGTCGAGACTGTGTGGTATGGGTTCAGACCAGACGTGCCGGGTGCAGATGCAAACGCGGGGCAGTGAGCCGCCCACGGAAGCTCATCAGTCGCAGTGCACTGCCGCCAATCGTGCCCGTAGCTGAAGCCATGTGCTTGTGGCCAATCGTGCCGGCAGCTGAGACAGCCCGCCTCACCTCTTGAACAGCTCCTTGAGCCCGTGAATCTCCTCGTAGCTGCAGCACAGCAGGCCCAGCAGGCGAAGCATGGGGAGCAGCAAGTGGCAAAATGAATGTGGACGCGCCCAGACGCAAGCAGGAGGCGCGCTCAGGAGGAGTGCGCGCACCCTCACGCCAAAAAGCAGGCTCAGGCAGCCTCCACCCCAGCACTAGTGCAGCAGGCCCCCCGCACGGCAGGCGTGGCGGCTGCTTGCCACGCGAACCAGCAGCGTGTACCTGAGGTTCTGCGCCGCTGCTAGGATGGCCGCCTTGCGTAGCTTGGTCATGCCTGCACACACAGGCCGGTCAGACATGGGTGCACGCTGTCGAAGCACACCGGCACCAGATGGCAGTCTCTCCCCCACCAGCGGCATTGGCACCTGCCTGGCAAATTGTCACATCCGCGGCGAATTGAATCACACCCACCCGCAAAGTTGCGAAGGCGGGAGATGACCACGCTATCCAGTGGCTTGTCGGGCGCCACGCCGTGCTCCCGCAGCCACGGGTGCTGCGCAGACATGATGCGGCGGAGGCATTTAAGGCAAGGCCGCAGAGTGCCGCACGGCAGCAGGCATGCTGCATGCACGCTCAGTACGCGTCGTGGGCTGAAAACCGGCAGGGGTGGCGGCAGCAGCAGTGGCTGCAGCAGGCGGACACAGCCCAACCCAGGCATGCTGTGGGCGGCTCCAGAGCTTTGGGCGGCCCCGGGGCGTAGGGCGCTCACCTGCAGGATCTGATCCGCGGTGGCGCGCTGCTGGGTGTCAAAATTGAGGATCGTGCGCACCAAGTCTGCGGGGTGGTGATAGGAGAGATGTTAGGATAGGGGGAAAGGAGGCAGCAGCTGGGTCCACGGTGCAGCCACGAGGCAGCAGGCGTAGCACGCAGCTGAGAATGCAGCCCATCCCCCTGCCCCCCACACACAGGCGGGTTTCAACCCGCTGCGAGCCAGAGGTGGGGGCAGGGCGGCAAGGCAACACAGCAGCAGCAACACAGCAGCAGCGGTCCCACTCTCACCCTTGGCCGGCTGCGAGATGGAGGGCCAGGGCGGGGTGGCAAAGTCCAGGTTGCCGCGCAGGATGGACGTGAAGATCGCCTTCTCGCTGCAGAGAGGATGAGCACAAAACTGGGTGCTGGGTGCTGGGTGCTGGGGCACGCACTGGGTACCGATCCAATGGGCTCGGGTTGCCAGCAATCGGACGTGGCAGGCAGCAGCGGGGCCTGGTGTGTGAGCATGTATGAGCATCGGCAGAAAGCCCCGTACGGCTTGGACACATGCGCTGCAGCCTCGCTCACTCGTCCCCCCAGAAGGGCGGCATGCCGGACAGCAGGATGTAGAGCACCACGCCTAGCGACCTGCGGTGGGTTGGGAGTAGCGCTTGTGTTTAATGAATACGAGTAGTGAAGCAGCAGCGGGTTTGCAGCAACGTGGGGAAGAGTGTACAGCATAGCCATGCCGCCCAAACGCCAGGCCGCAAGGCATTCATGCCAGTGCACAGCTGCTGTGAACAGCTCGCAAGAGTCCACGCCCACGCCCCGCTGCCAGCAAGCTGCCCCAATGCACCCACCAGATGTCGCATTCCGGCCCGTAGTTGCGCCGCAGCACCTCGGGCGCCTGAGGCAAGGCGCACGCAGAAGCAGGCAGTCAGCATGGTATGACGGTACGAGGGCAGCGGTTGCCAGCGTCCAGCGCCTGCCGGCTGCAAACCCCCCCGCAGCACCAAAAGCAGGTGCCTGGGACGCCCTGCCCAGCAGTCGACGGGCAGTACAGCAGCATGCGCGGCGCCTGCAGCCTCCACACCACCCAGACACCAGCGCAGGCCATCACATTGCAGCGGCCCTCACCACATAGTATGCCGAGCCTATGAGGGAGGAGAAGCGCTGCTCGGGCTTGAAGAAGTCGGAGAGGCCAAAGTCGCACGCCTGCTTGNCGGGGATGCAAAGTGGGGCCGTGCACATGCCATGTAGTGCCATGCACATGCACAGCAGGCATGCCAGAGCAGGCTTCACGAGCAGGCGCTACGTGGCAAACAAACCGGCAGCTCAAGCTGCGCTCGAGGCAGAAGCATGATCGACAGCGCCCCGGCGCAGCTGTCAGGGCCCAGGGCAGCGCACCTTGAGGTTGGCGGCGTCCGTTTCGTCGGTGAGCAGAAAGTTCTCAGGCTTGATGTCGCGGTGCATCACTCCAAACGCGTGCAGGTGCGCCACCTGGCAGGTGGGTTGAGCAGCAGGGAACAAGGCGGTATGGCGGGCTACATGCGTTTGGGCGGAGGCGCAAGGAGCCGCCGTGCACGCGTACAACCGCCAGCCAAAGCTGTTTGGCGCCACACAGCAAAACTATGCAGCAGCCGCAAAGCAACGCCGCAAGCAGCGAGCACCCACCATCTCCACCATGCTGCGGAAGAAGCGGGCGGCGTCCGCCTCCGAAAACGTGCCCTTGGACACGATGCGCTCAAACAGCTCGCCGCCCACGCACAGCTCCATCACAATGTGCACTGCACAGCGCGTCACACGGGACCACAAGTCTTGCTGAAGTTAGTGCAGCCGGCACAGACACAGCTCCATCACAATGTGCACTGCAACACGCATCACAGGGAACCACAAGTCTGGCCGTAATGAGTGCAGCCGGGCACGGCAAAGGTCCATCACAATGTGCACTACACACGAGTCCAGCTGAACAGCACTGCACACTCCAGCAGGGCCACGACTCCAGCTTAACGCAAAGCAGGCGGCAGCACAGCAGCACCAGTGTGTGCACTGCACGCTGCTTCTGTGCAGCTCCAGGCACCCGTGCAGGCACCGGCAGCTTCAAGCACACCCGCTCCCTGCACCCACCCGCGGTGCGGTCCTCATAGACCCCCTTGAGCCCTGCCACCGTGTGGTGCGGCGACACCAGGTTCAGGATGTCCACCTGGCAGACAGTTTTTTTTTATAAGAGGGCGAGGCAGGGCAGTCGCGAGGCATTAGGTGGCGCAGGAGGTTGGGTTTGGCACGGTCCGCCGGTTGTAGCCTGGGCCACACAACCAACCACCGCTCGCATCGCAGCCACCGCTCGCATCGTGTTGCCACCTGTTCGCAGCACCCACAGCGCCCACTACCAGCACCCACCTCGCGCCGCACATCCTCCACATCCTCAGCGCTGATCAGCTTGGCCTGGCGGGAGGCGGGTGCAAGCGGGCGGGAAGTTTGGTAAGTTGGCATGCGCACAGCGGCGCCGGTGCGGCAAGTCTGCTAGGCTGAGCCCCGGCCGTGGCAAGGGGCAGCCAGCCGCTCCTGCAGCTCGCGGGCTGCCAGCAGAAAAGCTGGTGATGTGAAGCTGGTCACGCCCTGTGCAGCCAACAGCACCCAGAAGCCCATTCCGGCTGCCTGCCGCTGCCGCTCACCTTGGAGATTGACTTGCAGGCGTACATCTGCCCAGTCTTCTTGTCGAGCGCAAGGCGCACCACGCCAAAGGCGCCCTTGCCTGGCGGGGGCAGGCGGGAGTGGTGCAGCGTTTGGGTGCAGTATTGCAGCGCTTGGGAGTGGGCCAGCGCGGGCAGCAGCAAAGCTGTGCTGGCTGCACCCAGCAGCGCAGCACCCACCTAGCACTCTGCCGAGCGTGTAGTCCTGCTCAAGCTGCGGCCTGCAACAGCAGCGGTGATGGTGGACGCTCTGATTACGATCGCCAGCAGCAGGGCAGCAAGCCCAGCTGCGCCGCTGGTCCGGCAGCGGGCGACGGCCCTGGCGATACTGCTGGCGCCGCCGCCATGGCGGGCGCCACCACTCGAGGCTGCCCACTCCTTGCTCACTCACCCATCCTCCTTGCGCACTACGTCCTTCCAGATCGTCATGGCGCCGCCGGCTGCTCACCCACAGCTGCTGCAGGATGGTCAGCAGCCAGGGACCTGAGGCACGGTGCAGCGGCGAGCGGCGGGGGTTCAGCAGCGGCGGCCCCAGGGAGCGTGGTCGAGGCTGGGCGGCGATAAGGGAGTGGCAAGACGCTCAGCCAGCAGATGCGGCGCCAGAGGAGGCGCACCGAGGGCTCGCAGCACCACGGGCGGAGCCCTGCGAGCGGTGCGGAATCCGACCGAGCCGGCGGGGTGCCACAAACGTCCCCTCACCGTGCACAAGCAGATGGTCGTGCGGGAGCCGGGCTGGCCAAGGGGCAGGGAAGAGCGAGTGTCGGGCTCGTGCCTGGGGCTCCCAGAGCAGCGCCGCTACGCACCGATCGCGATCTATGGCTTGGAGATGCACGTGCAGCTCACGGGCGGCACAAATGTCAGCAGGAAAGTCGGCGGCCAGAAATGCGCCTCGAGATCCACTTCTCCCAAGCTCTGGCACGCTGCGCTGGCCATCGATCACTTCCTGTTGCCATCCACCAACTCCGGCACAGCGGCGGCCAGGGCACAAAGTCAAAGGCGTGCCCAGCAGTATAGCCGCAATGGGCGCCTCTCCCAAGAAGCGGGGTGCACGGCAGCAGCGTCTGGGTGCTCTGCACGCGCTGCAGGTGGGCCCGCCGCAAGCTGCAGCTGCCGCTGGCAACCGCCGTCATGGGGGCCTGCCCCACCTCCTGATTGAGGATTCAGTGCTGACTGCTGTGTCCTCGACCTCCTGCATAGGCCCTGGACACGCGGCTGTCCAACGCGCTGTACCGGCGCGGCACAGCGGTGCCCCGCGCTCTGTGGCGCTTGTTTGAGCTGTCGGGCGATGGCCTGGTGTGGCTGGCGTGGACGGTGGGCATGATTGCTGCCCCCGGCACGCAGCCCGCGACGCGAGCCGTGTGGGTCAACTTCCTGGCGGCCTGGGCCCTGGACCTGGCGCTGGTGAGCGAAGGTGCTGGTACATGCTTCGCCTGGGCCGAGGCAGCCATGCAGGCGTGCAAGCGGCACGCCGCATGCGCTGCCGCGTGTCTACCAGCTGCCACCTCCCAGAGTGCTCACCTCAGTCCAATGGCTGCCACTATGCCGCCTGCAGGTTGGCCTGTTCAAGGCATCGGTGCGCCGCTCCCGCCCCGTCTACAACCAGCAGTCAGACTTCACGGTGGTGGTGGCGGTCGACCACTTCAGCTTCCCTTCCGGCCACAGCAGCAGGCGAGTGCTGGGGTGTGGAGGGCAGGCGTGCAGCTGGGCAGGGCATGCCCCTGCTTGACGGCATCATGCAGAGGCCGCTTCCCTCAGCGGCCTCGCGCAGCCGGTGGTAATCCCTCAACAGCACTCTGCAACAACACACCTCGCCTGCAGGGTGTCTTTTGTGGCGCTGTTTGCGCTGGCGCTGCTGGGCCGCAGCCGGCCCTGGCTCTGCAGCGGCGTGGCGGCCTGGGCGCTGGCGGTGGCATTCAGCCGCGCTGTCATGGGGTGAGCACGCTGCTGCTGCTGCTGCTGCCGCGCTTGATGCCGGGCCGTGGCGTGCAAGCCAAGCACCTCTTGCCACACATGGTTTCTCGCCCAGCCAGCAATGCGTGCAGCTGCGAGGCAGTGCGCTGCTTACGCGTGCGTTCCTTGTGCTGCAGGCGGCACTACCTGTCCGACGTGCTGGCAGGGCTGCTGCTGGGGGCGCTGACGATAGGCCTGCTCACCCGGGCAAGTCGTGCTGCTGCAGGCGCTGCAATCTTTGCCGTGCTGCTGCTGCCGCTGCAGATGCTGCTGCTTCTGTGTCGGCAAACTCATCAGAGGGTGGCTGCGCGGTTCCAGCAGTGTTGCAGCTGCAGTGCACAGGCCGCCCGGCTCCTGGGCAGTTTCAGACCCGCGCTGAGAGGCGTTGCGGTCTGAAATTTGAGGCACCAGTGCCACCACATTCCTGCCTGCCAACTGGGCCTGCGTCTGTTGCCCTGCTTCCTTGGTTGGCTGCAGGGCCAGTTTAGTGCGGCGGGGCTGGCGGTCAGTGAGGCGCAGAGCGAGGCCGCGTACGCTGCGGCGCGGCGAGTGCTGGGCTGGCTGTCTGCTGGCGCTCGTGGCATGGTGCTGTGACTGCGGTCAATATTATGCTGAACAATGTAACTTCAAAGTCTGTGCAAAGAGAGGCTGCTGGCGCTCCTGCTGGGGGGCGACACTGCGGATGCGGGCGCGCTGCCCGCTGACGCCGGCGCGCTGCAGCCAATGTGCAGCTGCTCTGTGATTCTGCCGCCGCACTTTGCGCACGATCCTCGTCCTGCAGCAGCGCCAGCCTTGCTTCCTAGGGCGCCAGCGAGCGGCGAGGGTTCGGTTTGGCGGCGGCGCGGGCAATGGTGGCGCACGTGAAGCACAAGGGGGCCGGCAAGGCGCCGCGGCAGTCTGGCAAGGCCGCCGCGCAGCCGCTGGCCCAGGCGGAGGGGCAGGCGGGCGCGAGCGGCGGCAGCAGCATCCCGCACCTGCCCCCGCCCACCGATCGGCCTGTGCGGGTGTACGCAGACGGTGAGCGGGGGCAAAGGAAGCGCGACGGTGCTAATCGTAATGTTTCAGCGCGCTGCAGCGCCCCTGAGCCCGCCAGCGCCCTCCCCGTGGCGCAGGCATCTTTGATCTGTTCCACTTTGGGCACGCGCGGGCGCTGGAGCAGGCCAAGAAGAGGTGCGCCGCCGCTGCCGCCGCCGCCGCCGCCACAAGCCCTCGCCTGTGTTGCTGAGCCGCCTGGGTATGAGCTTCGGCTGTGGCTTGTGCCGACACCAGTGGAAACTGTGCCGCTCGTTGCGTCAGCAGCGCCCAGCCATAGTTGCTGTAGCCTCGCCTGCTGCCAATCCGCCTGCTGCCGCACCCTCAGACCGGCCGCCCTGCCCCGGTTGGCCCACCCTGCCCGCTGCATTGCCCCAACCCCTTCCCTCATCTGCCTGCACCTGCCACCGTCCCGCCGCAGCTTCCCCAATGTGTACCTGATGGTGGGGGTGTGCAACGATGTGGACACGCTCAAGTTCAAGGGCAAGACGGTGATGACAGAAGAGGAGCGGTACGAGAGCCTGCGCCACTGCAAGTGAGTGCCGCTTGCCTTGCGTAGTGCTGCAGTGTGGGCTTGGGGGGCACGATTCCTGGCTGCGGCCTGACGGAGGAGGGGTGGCACGAGAGCCGGCGCCGCTGCAAGTAGGTTTGAGGTGGTTGCAAGTCAAGTACTGCTGCTGCGGCTGTGTGTGAATCAGGTGGGGCAAGATTGTGCATTGGCACCGGAGTCGACGGCTTTGCACCTAGCTGCGGAGCGCCCCACCGGTTGCGTCAGTGTGTCTGCTGCCAGGCCCCACGCCGCGCATACTCTGCAGAAAGCTGCTGCTGCTGCTGCTGCCGCTGCCGCCGCCGCCGCCGACGATCCAGCTCACCTGCCTCCCGCCCCGTGCAGGTGGGTGGACGAGGTGGTGCCCAATGCGCCCTGGGTCATCACCGAGGAGTTTCTGAACGACAACAGCATCGACTTTGTGGCGCACGATGCGCTGCCGTACGCCGACACCAGCGGGCAGACGGGTGAGGGGGCTGCGGTCTGCTTGGTGATGGGCCGCAGCGCCAACATGGTGTGCTGTAGAGTGCTGAGCATGCTGAGGTGCTGGGGCTTGTGCGGCTGCCTGTTGGCCTTGTGTGCCGCTCATGCCTCCCTGGGCACACCCCTTGCAGACGACGTGTATGGCTTTGTGAAGAAGCTGGGGCGGTTCAAGGAGACGCAGCGCACCGAGGGCGTGAGCACCAGCGACCTCATCCTGCGCATCATCAAGTGAGGCGGCGGGGCCGGCTGGGTGCTGTTTGTTGTGTTGTTAATGCGGGGTGTATGCACATCAGAGGGCGTGAGTACCAGTAGTCCTTCCATTCCTTGCATGGCCCGAGCTGCTGCTTTGCAGGCTGCTGCCTCGAGCTAGGCGGGCCCTGGGGTGGGCGGCCGGTCGCAAACACCCGGCGCCGTGCCTGCCGACAGCTGACTGGGCCTTGCACACGTTTGCTGCTGAGCCCCCGCAGGGACTACAACGATTACGTGCTGCGCAACCTGTCGCGCGGCTACAGCCGCAAGGACCTGGGGCTCAGGTGGGTTCCGAGTTTTTGTTGCTCTGCGTCCATGCCAGTGTGGCTGGTCTGTTTGGACGGCTACAAAGGCCGCACAGGACCTGGGGCTCGGGCGCGGGGCGGAGGCTGGGAGCGGGGTGTGCTGGGCACTAGCAACGGTGCAGTGCGGCCTGGAACCGGTTGCCTGGATCCTGGGAGCCACGCCCTCGTCACGCCCTTTCCCACCCACCCATGCCCACCCTGCCGCCTGCTGCCACCGCAGCCTGCTCAAGGAAAAGCGCATCAAGGCGAGCGCGCGCATGAAGCAGATCAGCCAGAAAGTGCGGCAGCAGCGCCTGCAGGTGCGCGCGACGAGGGTGGGCAGGGGAGGGCGGTGCAGGTGTGCCTGGCTTTGTGTATGTGCTGCATGCTTACGCTGCACACCTGGTGTCTGCATCCGTACGCCACTCACCTGATGCTGCACGGCGTGTGTGCTTGGGTGACCTGCAGGTGGCTGACCGCATCCGCAAGCACATGAGCGAGCGGGTGCCGCGCATCCTGCCGGTTGAGGTGGAGCAGGTGGGGCTCTACTGGCTTTGCATGGCAGCAGTTGCTAAAATCGTGGGCTTGTCGGGGCTGCGCTGCGCTTGCTTGCCCTGCTGCCGTGACTGCGCAGTTGGAAGGCCCTGTCCCACGCTTGCCAGGCAGGGATTGGACTGCATGTGTTTTCTGAGCTGGTTGCCTGCAGAGCGTCAATCACTTGGGGCAGCCAATGATATGCCACATCGGCAGGGGTCTGAACAATGTTGCTGCTCCTCTAATCCTGCCTGCAGAGCGTCAAGGACTGGGCCAGCGGCGTCGAGGCCCTGGTGGACAAGGTGGTGTCGGGTGAGTTGCGATTCAGCCAGCTGTGGGGAGTGCGGCCATACGTGCCTGCTTGCTTTTTGAGCGTGCAGCTGTCTGAGCGTCTTGCCGGGGGCAAGGCGATGGCGGACGCAAGCCGATGGCAGGAGCATCTTGCAAGCATGCTGCCCTCCTGACCCCCCACGTCTGCGCCGGGCCTGTTTATTCTGCAGGCGAGGCCGGGCTGGAGCTGGTTGAGAACATGGACAAGTGAGGCATACCTGGAGCCGTTTTATTTGCCTGGACTTGCCGCACGGCCCGGCTGCCATGCCTGCCATGCATGCATGCCTTGCTGCATGTTGGGCGCACAATGCTCGTGGTAGCATCACGCAAACCTTCTCCCCTGGCTGCAGGTACGTCAGCGGCTTCATCTCCAGCTTCGAGCGCCGCTACTCCAAGCTGGAGCGCGTCATCAAGCACACCGGTGCGCTCAGTCAAATCTTTTTTGTCGGCGCATGGGTGTGTGGCGGCCCTGCCTGCTTGCGTTGCTTGCTGTGATGTGCTGGACCACTATGGCGGCCAATATATACTACACTGCACATACCCCCGGCGTGCCGTCACCCCCCCCACCTCTCTGCCTGCCCCACGTGCAGTGAGCCGCACGCTGCTGCCCTCCCCTGACAAGAAGAAGGGGCCGGCCAGCGGCGGGCAGAAGGCAGCCAAGGGCAAGGCGCCCGCGGCGCGCAAGGCGGCTGCCAAAGCAGCCAAGGCGTAGAGCTGTGGGCAAGCCCAACCGTGCTGCACCGTCCTGCACCGCCACGTTTTACTACTTTTTAGCCACTGCGCACGTCTGCCACGTTAAGCTTGGGTGCCAGTTGAGCTCGTCTTTGGCACAGAACATCCCTGCAACACATGACCCTGACCGTTGCTACCGACTCCCAGCCCGCCTTTCCTCGTGCTTGTTTTGCTCCCCTGCTCGTGTCTTTTTCCTAGCGCACTCCCTGCCTCCGCTCCTTGCCGCCGCAGCCAGCCAAGCCACCTGCGCGGACGGGCTGCCATCAGAATTTGTTAGCATTCACTTGATTTCTTGCAACGTTCCTCTTGATTGCTTCCCCCCTTGTCACTGCTGGACTTCGCACCCCACCATCAACCCAACCTCCTTTCTCCCGAGGTGCTGCTTGTGCGCGTCACCACCCAACTGTACCCTTGCCACTGTAACACTTCACTCCAGAATAGCGGTGATTACATTGCAGGTGATACAACAGCAATTCAAGTGGCAATGGCTGCATGCAGAGCTGGCTTGCGTTCACATGGCAGAGTGCGCTATCTAGCCTGACGAGCAGGCAGCCTCACGCCGTCGCGAATTGGGCGTGCAGTTGGCTCAAAGGAGCCCTTCATCTGCACATCTCCCAAGCCATTCACGCGCACGGTGACTTGGGCGGGGTGACTGCCACCACACGCTCAGTGGTGCCCAGGATCTGCTCACCGGGAGGGCAGGGTGGAAGGGCAGGCAACACTCAGCGTGCACTGCACCGCCACCGTGCTTGCCACAGGGGCGTGCAGACGGCTGCGGAACGCCACGTCAAGCAACCCACCCACACTTCCTGCCCAACAAAGCATGCCTTCATGATAATGCAACACGGTTCACGCACCACGGTGTACCTGCTCTCCACCACCTCCAACTGTGCAATTGTGACTGATTCAGGAACAACAACGGGCAAGCAACAGCTGCATCGCACCTCGGTGTACTTGCCCTCGGCCAACTCCCGCTCCACGCCGGTGGCGCGCGTCTCCAGCTGCGCGCAGCGGAGCGGAAACCACAACCCGGAGGTGAGTGCAAGTTAGCGGGGGCGGTGCAACAAAGGCTGGCGCCTAGGAGGTGTGCGTTTGCATTGCGTGGCAGGCCGCCTTGACGAGCAATATGGAACCGCCGCTCGCAAAAGTTGCGAGGCAGAGCATGAGGCCAGCACAGTCAAGCAGCGCTGGAGCCGCCCACCGCTCACCACCAACTCCTGCTCCGCGGGTCGATGTGCAACCAAGTTGCGAGGCAGGCAGCAAAAGTCGGAACCGCCGCCCGCGCTCACCACAAACTCAACAAGCCATAGTTGCGAGGCAGGCGGCCATGGTCGAGCAGCGGTGGGACAGCCGCACCGACTCACTGTGGCACACATCGCCTATCCCCAGACCTTGTGGCCTCACTCAACCACAAACTTTCACCCCACACACTCACCACAAACTCTCGCTCCACGGGTCGGTGCTCCTTGATCAGCTCCACAACCTCCTTCACAACCGGGCGGTCCTCGGTCTTGGTGAAGAACTCCTGCGGCCAACAATGCGGGAAGCAGTCTCGTTAATTGTTTTGGCTGCAGGTGCTGTGTCTGGCAACCGGGCGGTCCTCGGTCTTGGTGAAGAACTCCTGCGGCCAACAATGCGGGAAGCAGTCTAGTTAATTGTTTTGGCTGCAGGTGCTGTGTCTGGCAACCGGGCGGTCCTCGGTCTTGGTGAAGAACTCCTGCAGGCGAGGCAAGGCAGGAAGGAGCGGCTTCAAGCGCATTCATCCAGGCTGGACCAACCAGTCAAGTCGGTCCACGCTAGAACAACCAGCAGGGTTCTGGCCCAGGGAGGCCAGCAGGCAGGCGGAGGTGTGGCTTTCATACCAATTTGGGCGGCCAGCCACTGCGCCTGCACTGCCCACTCGAGACAGGCAAGCCAGCCGCACCAACGCCTGCCGACCCCTCCCAACCGCACGCCCCCACCTGGGCCCCCAACTTGCCTGGCCGCAGATGGCAGCCTCGCCGCTGCGCACCACGCTCACGTCAGTGCCGTTAGTGGCGGCGGCAGCCACAGTGGTCTGCTGCATCACCGGCACGGCGACAGTAGCGGTGGTGGCGGTCTGCAGGAGAGGGGGAGCAGGCAGGGAAGGCCTTTGGCTGATGCAAGGTGGGTGGCGCGCCGCCAGAATGCATGCAAGCTGTGGTGTGTTTAGTCAGGCAGCGCTCGGCCATCCCCCACCACCCCTGACACTGTACAGCACTTGCCTGCTGCACCACGGTGCCGCTGGCGGCGCACGCATTGCAGCCATCAGCCTGCAGGGCAGTGGAAGAGGGCGGCCAGCTTGCTCGGTTGTGAGTCAGCAAAGGGGTGCATTCTGGCGGGGCGAGTCAACGGACGCCGCAGCAAGCGACGGCTGCCCCGCCGCCGCCGCCGTCGGTTCCAGCGCCGCCGCCGGCACCACCGCCGACAAACCAAGCCTCCCGTCTGGCTGGCCACCCTGGCTCCTCACCTGCTGCGCGGCGCGCTGCGAGCCGTTGGCACTGTCGCCAGAGAGCTTGCTCATGACTTGCTTCACCTTCTGCATGCTGGTCGGGTCTGAGTGCCGGGTTTGTCAGAGGCAATCTGGGGACGATGTTATCAAAGGATGCGTCGAAGTGGGCGGAATGGGAGGCAGAAGGCGGGCAGCGGCTTATCTGCGCCCAGCGGCGGCTGATGTGGCGCTCGGCGGGCCGGCTGCCCCGTAGCTGCCGCCAGCGGCTATCTGGCAGGCGAGACACCAGACCATTTCGCGTTCTTGCATAAGGTTTCCGTGCGTAAATGGATCATGGTTAACAAGTTGCACTTGCCCCCGCTTGCGCCTTGAGCGTCCGCGGCAAGGGCGGCATGGAGCGGCGCCGGCGCCGGCGGTTGGGAGGCGGGTATCGGCGGTTAAGAGCAGGGGCTGGCTTGTTTCTTCAGGATTGCTCAAACAACGAATATAATAACTATGCGCTCAATGGCGGACGATTTGAAGTGCGATGTGATGCGGCCAGTTGCAAAGGTTCGGGCTTGCGACCCCAGTCGTCAGCCACCACTCCGACCGGCAGGCTGCCACCATGCAGCACCCGGCTTCCACTTTAAGTTTCATTCTCCTTGCCAGTTGTATCAAACACATGGGGTCCATGTTCTCACGCTTAAGCTGGGTGCGGATGCCTGGCCATGACGCCAAAACCTCCGGTTGCTGCTGCCGCCGCCGTTGCCGCCGCCCGCCCGCGGTAGGGCATAGCTGCGCTCTGCTCGACTCCTGCGTTTCCACTCGACTGACTGAGTGCTTGCAAATGCAGCGCATCGCATGCAACGAGGCAGGGTGCCTCGAACCCATCCCCAGGACACGTGTAAAGAATCGGCTGCCCACCTCCTCCTCCTCAATTGCAAGCGCGCTCCCGATCGCCGTCAACCTTCAACAAGCCGTGGCAACACACCGGCGCAGCGCCAGCGGCAATGCTGCAGCTGCAAGCGCTACTCTCTGCTCGAGGCAGCAGCAGGGGTGCCGCCGCGGCGCCCCGCAGGCCCTGCAGCCGCCGGCAGAGATTGGCGATTCGGGGTTTCGCAGCCCGGGGCGATGCCGCCGCCGCCAGCAGCGCCTGCCCCTTTGCCGCCGCCAGCTCCGCCTTGCAGGGCGCGGTGCGGCAGCTGGGCGGCGAGCAGCAGTGGGCACAGCCGCAGCGGCAGGGAGTTCCTGGTGCTGTGCAGACGCCAGGGCCCGCCCCATTCAGCCTACAGTCCCTCCAGGATGTCATGTGAGCTGGTTGTGCATGTCGACCGCCGCCTGCTGCCGCCCCCCTGCCTGCTGCCCTACCGCTGGATCGACGCCTCGCTTTACAGCCTCGTTCAAGGCGCCTTGCCAGCACACTCTGCCCTGGTATGCGGCTCTCAGCTGCACTGTTAACACCAGCTTGGCTTGTTGGCTGCCCCCCATGCAGCTGCATCTTCACCGAAGGCCTGCACGAGGCGATGCTGCGCTTCGCGGCGCGCTACGGCCCCGTCTCTCGCTTCTCAAACCCTGCCAAGGTGAGCGCACTTATAGTAGTCACGCATTGATTGGCCCAGCGCGTTGCAGGTTGGCTGTTTGAAGCTTCACTCGCCCGCTGCTGCCACTGCCAACCAATGCCTCGATGCCCCTGCCTGTGCAGCTCAACGGCGCGGCGGGCTGGCTGTTCCTGAACCATCCGGACGACATTGCGCACGTGTGCGCCGCCAACACCCGCAACTACTCTGAGCGCTGTGAGTGCCGTGTCCGAGGGTGCGCGGTTGGCGCGGCTGCAGCATGGGTGATGCAGAGCTGGGGTGCCAAGCGCCCCCCCAGCGCCTGCATGGCCCTCCTCTCTCATCCGCCTGTTTTTTTTTCGCCACTAATGATGCGTTGTGCAGACCTGCCCGACATCTACTCGTGGGTCACGCATGGCAAGGGCCTGCTGGGCTCCCAAGGCGACTACAACCGCCGCCACCGCAAGCTGTGCGGGTGCGCTGCATGGGGGCAGTGGCTGCTGGGGGGCGCCTAAGGCACATACCACACACCGTCAGACACATACCACACACCGTCAGACACCCCAAAAGCATGCTGGTGCACCAGCTGTTGCGCATTGTGTGCATGGAGACAGCGCTGTGGCGCACCGTGGCTGCCTCTGACGGTGAGTGCTTGCGAGCCGGACCCCCTCGCCCTCTGCTGCCCTACCCCGCAGGCCGCCCTTCCGGTCGGCAGACCTGCTGCGCAAGTTTGGCGACGTTGTGGTGGAGCGGTGAGCCCCGGCCTGGGGGGTGTCTGCAGCCATTGTGCTGCAAACTGGGGCTTGCTCACCACGGCTGCCACTGGCTGCTGCTGGAGGGGCCTGCTGTGGGGATGCTGGCTCTCTCTCTTTTCTGCCAGCCTCCAATGTGCCCACTCACCCTGCCCCTCCAGCTGCCCGCCCCTGCAGCTCGATGCGCGTGGCGGACACCTTCACCTCGCAGCCGGCGCCGTTTGCCACCAACATGGCCATCCAGACGCAGCGGCTCACGCTGGACTGTGTGGGCCTCACCGCATTCAGCCACGACTTTGGGGAGGTGGACGCCATTGCGCGGTGAGCCTGGCCACATCGTGTTAGCTGCTGTTGCTGCTGCTGCAAGCTGCTACTGCCGCTGCTGGAGCAGGCTGCTGCAACATTTTTACCTCCTCTCTGCGCGGCAGGATTGTTAACTTGGTCCACTCTCCGCCTCTGACAGGGCCCGCCTGTTGTGGCATTGCTGATGTATGCGTTCGTGCTCAATTACAAAAGCTCGCCTCTCATGCCGCAGGGACGTGAGCGGCGGCGCCCCGCCCTCGGCATCCGACCAGGACCGCCTGCTGTGGGCGGTGAACGCCTTTGGCCGGGTGCTGGGAGAGGTGTTCATCACTCCCATGCCCCTGCTGCGCCTCATGGACAGGCTTGGGTTCAGGTGAGGCTCTTATGTCCTGCTATAACGCGGGCCTATCCAGAGGGGCTCCTTGCGTGGGGCGAGTTCACAAGCAGCATGCTTCGTTTCCGCTGCCACTCATCAACAGCCCTGTCATGAGATGCAAGTTGTAGACATTGCCCCACACCTGTGCTTCTTTCATTCCGTTCCACCCGCAGGCAGCTGCGCACGCTGCGGGAGGCGCTGGGCGTCATGCGGCATTCCATGCTGGGCGTGATTGCGCAGGTGGGGTCGCAAAGCAGTGCCGGATGCCATGCTCAGAGGCCTCAGGTTGAGGCTTGACAGCCCAGTCGCGGGTCGTGCGACCCGGCCTGCCATGGTGGATATGATTGCGGGGCCAGAGGGTGTGTGCGATGTGCCCCTACATCTGCTGCGCGCTTGGCTTGGGTGCACTGGCAGCTTGCAAGCAGCCATAGTTAATGCACAGGCAGATGTGTCACGCCCTGCTGCCCCGCCTGCCTGCCCTGCAGCGGCGCGCCAGCCTGGCGGAGCGCACCGCGGCGGCAGCTGCCACGGGAAGTCGCGCTGGCTCCGAGGGCTCTGCTTCCGGCGCAGCTGCTGCTGCTGCTGCTACAGCAGATGTGGCCCCGAGGGACTTGCTGGACATGCTGTTGATGGCAACTGACGAAAACGGGGTGCCCATGACTGGTGAGTGACCAGGGGACGAACGCCGGCTTCCCTCCTTAGCCGCTAAAGGCAGACAGAAAAATGGCGCCTTTGGACGTGGGGTCAGGAAGCGGGCGGGGTGAGGCGGCCGACGGCCAGGATCCGCCCGCTACCAACTCCTCAGCCGCTCCAGAGGGCCAGCTGGGACTTATGGCTGATCTCCTCTATCTCCCCCTTTGCAGATGAGGAGCTGTGGGAGGATGTGCATGACGTGATGGGTGCCGGCCACGAGACCACCGCCACCACCGCTGCGGCAGCCATGTATGCAGGTGCGTGCAGTTGTTGGGTGGAGGCATTACGCATGCTGGGGCCAAGCGCACCCAAGGGCAGCCAAGCACAGCGATGAGTCGATCGAGGCCTCATGGGATCAGCAGAGTCCGGCAGCTGGATCTGACCCGCAGCTGGTTACCCTGCGCCCCCTCTCGGAATGGGCTGAATATGCCTGCCACTGAGAAAGGGCCGAGTATCCACCGCCCTCTGCAGTGTCTGCGCACCCCGAGGTGGAGGCCCGGCTAGTGGCGGAGCTTGAGTCAGTGCTGGGTGAGCAAACAGCCTGCAAGCACACTGTGCGACCTACCTTTCCGCACCAGCATTGCCCTCCTGACCTGTGCTGCAAGCAGACTGCTGGCATGAGTGACAGGACGCCACCTTTCCTGCGACTGCACTGCCACTGCACTACAAGCGCCTTGGCCTCAACTGTCCGCAGGTGGCCGGGCTCCCACATATGACGACCTTGAACAGCTGCCCTACATGGCTGCGGTGGTGAAGGAGACGCTCCGACTGTACCCGGCCATCCCCATCTTCCCGCGCTGCGCCGCCGCGGCTGACGTGCTGCCCTCGGGCCACGCCGTGCTGCCAGGTGGGCTGCAAAACCAAATTGTGTCGTGTTGCAGTCGGAGGTAGTGCTGTCTGGTTTCGTTTCCACGCTGCGCCGCTGCGCCGGGGGTGCAGCTCCTACCCAGGCACGCTCATGGCTGTGCTGTGTGTCTGAGCCGCACTGCTGCAAGCTCTCACAGCCGACAAACATGCTGGCATGCCTTTCGTGTTCTGTGCCCGCAGGCGATGTGGTGTTCATGTCGACCTACGCCCTGCACCGCTCGCCGGATGTGTGGGAGGACCCGCTGCGCTTCGACCCTGAGAGGTGGGCGTGGTTTGTTTGTTGTAGGCCGGCAGTCTCCAGCAGGCACGGGGCTCGCAGGCTGGGCCTTTGCGTTTTGTTCAGTGCAACACGCTGAACACTGTGCAAAGCGCCTGGCTGTTGCCGAGCCTTGCTTTGTAGCCCTTTCCGTCCCAAGCAGGTTCCTGGGGGAGCGCGAGGCGGGCCTGCACCGCTTCCAGTGGCTGCCCTTTGGAGCGGGGCCGCGCATGTGCCTGGGGGCCACCTTTGCCACCGTGAGTTGGTCAGGGAGGGAGCCTGGGCGCGACGTGTGCATTGCAGCCGCTAACTGGATGCTTCGTCAGCTGCCATGTGATGCCCACGTGCGTGCTGTGCATGCCACCATTTACTTTGCCACCACTTTGCCAGCTCCATGGATGGAACCGTCCTCACACCAAACCGCAGATGTCGGTGTCCCTTATGGTGGCGACCCTTATGCAGCGCTGCTGCTTCCGGCCACTGCGCCCCAGCACCCAGCTCATCCCAACTGCCTGTGAGGAACCAGGGCCAGGCGGAAGCCGTGGCATGAGGGCTAATGCTGGTGCTCCGATGGTGCTGTGTGAGGCATGAGAGGGGGTGATGCTGCCGCCCCGAGGGTGCTGCGTGGTGCGGCCTGCACAGGGATCGTGATGTCAGCAATGCATGTTCGCTGCACCACCTCCTGCAGACGACATCACTCTGAACTTTGACCGCACCGGGGGCCTGAAGATGGAGGTGTCTCCCCGCTGAGCCGCCGACGTGTGGGCTGGAGACAGACGAACACACAGGCCTCCCGCCCTGCGCAGCACCTGCTGTGGTCGGCGCGAGGCACCCTCTACCATCCCACCTGGTTCCATCTTGACATGCGCACACCCTGCGGTGGTTGCGTGCATCCCGTCCTTGCTCCTCCCCGTTGCTTGACAGGCGCACCCAGGTGGCACACCCCAGGCGTCCATACATGCGCTGCCCCTCTGACCCCCCCTCCTCCACATGATGATTTTTCCCACTTGTACCCTGCGCAAGCCCCATCCTTCACTTGGCCCTGCCTCATAATTGTAGCTGCTCCCTTGCCTCCCACCCACCCTGCCCCTTGATCGCTCTTTAAGCACTTGCCGCTTGCGTGACGCTCCCCCTCACCGGCGGCCCACCCTCTGATTTTGCGCTGGACACCACTTGCAGCCCCACCCCACCCTTTCATGCACCTGTTGCTTGGCGCCCCAGTTTTCCCTGTTCCCCTGTTTACCAACCCCCCGCAATGCGATACCCCAACATATGAGCCACCGATGTTTGTTTGATGATCCCACCACATTTGCATTTGCCCATTCTTCCCACCCTGTCGATTTGAACTGCTCCTTCCCTACTGCATACTGCCTGCCGCGTTGTGTGGCTGCCTGCTGGTCCCCATCATCCTGATTCTGCCTCGACCATCCATCCATCAAAGTTAGTCACACACAGAAACAGGCGCGCCAAGAGAGAGGAGTAAATGCCGGGAGGGGGCACAGCAAGGGGGGCAGGAGCAGCAGCGGAGGCCGCCAAAAAATAATGGGCGATGAATGGGGGGTAGGTAGTACATCAGGAGGGCAAGCGGCCGCTGTGGCGGGCAAGATGGAGCTGCCGCAGGGCGTGTATTCATCTCAAGCTGCCGGCAGGGCAGCAGGGTTTAGGTGCTTGGCGGGTTGCTCAGCGGGCGGCCGCTCACCAGACGCCAATGCGTCGGCATGCAGCGTGGTGCCCCTCAACTGCTGAGCAGCCAGTTGTAAGGCGGCCCTCACTGCTTGATCAGGCTGGGCTCCATGTGGGACGGCGCCTGCAGGGCAAAGGGGCAACAACAACGGTGCGAGGTTGCGGCGCAGGGAAACATCTGGGAGAGAGGGCGCATGTGGCCTTTGCAGCAAGGTCCACGCTCCGGCAGCCGGGCAGCCAAAACGCAGTTCAAGGGCGAGCCATTCCGACGACACGGTGCGTGAGCAGTCATTCCGACGACACGGTGTGCATGAGCAGATCAACCGGACAACACATTAAGTGAAAATGCAGGTCAACACGGCCGCCAAAGGCCGCCTCACCTCGTAGCCCATCAGGTTGAAGATCGTGGCTGCAATACGGGAGTTGCACAGGCAATGGGAGTAGGTCAGCCGGTACTTGGTTCTTGCAGTGAGCAGGCAGCGGCGCCCCGGATGACCGCGGAGCAGCACAGCGCGCGTGGCATGGCGGAACATCTGGCCAGGCCGCCATTGGGCGGGCCGTCCCACGGCCGTCCAACCGAGAACCCAAGAACCTAACCGAACACAAACCCCCATCTCCACCCTTCCAACCACCACCCGTTCAACCAACCAATCTGGGCACGCACCCGCAACGTTGGCCAGGCCGCCCTCGGGCAGATCGTCCCGCAGCTGCACACCCTCGGGCAGCTCGCCGCCAATGGCCAGCGGCACTGCATGGGGCACGATGCAGGCAGGAGCAGTAAGCACCGTGCACCTGGCTGGCAAGCATCGCACACTGTGCTGTGCGGTTGGCTGCTTTCCACTGAGCAGGGGGCTGGCAGAGGCAGGAGGAGCAGCACTTCTCGTGAAGGCTCTCAGCGTGCACAGCATGCACTCAAAAGCGCACCTGGCGCCAGCGTGTGGCTGGTCAGCGACACCACCTTGCCCTCCTGCACAAGCGGCGTCTTTGTCTTCTTGTCGCGCTGCAGCCCAGGAGCAGCAGGCGGCGTGGAGATGGGGTGAGGATGGGCGGGCGGGCTGCTTGGGGTCACACATTTCAACTGTTCTACATGCGGCTTTGCCAATGGACAACCACTGCATGCACCGGGATCACGCACCACATCGCACAAACCGCCCGCGTCATGTCGTCGGCAGTGCCACGGCTGGTGGCAACACCGATTGCACTGGAAATCGCACCCAAATAGCGCACAGCATTATCCCAAGTGCGCAGCCTTGGGCCCACCTGCGCCATGTCGTCGGCGTTGCCGTGGTCGGCGGTGACGAGGTAGCGGCCCTTGACCTCCTTCACCACCTCCAGCAGCTCCTGTCGCAAGCACGGGCCAGAGTGGACAGGTGGGGGGATTAGGTCAGATGACAGGTAGTCAGGCAGGCAGGTGCAGATGGGAGGAACAACTGGAGGCTGTCCGCTTGGGGGCTGACAGGTGACTGCGGAGAAATCACCCTGGGCACACCACACTGAACAGTGAGCCGATTTGCACTCTGATGCATTGGTCAATGAGCATGCAGCAGCCGCGCGTGGCCTCCAGGCCCCGGCCCTAACAACCCCACCGCACCACCGCCACTCAAACTTGCCTTCACGCACTGGTCCACCAGCGCGCAGCAGCCGCGCGTGGCCTCCAGGTCGCCGGTGTGGCCCACCATGTCGGGGTTGGCAAAGTTGATGCGAACCTGGTCGTACTTGCCTGCGCAGGGGGGGCATGCAGGGGTGCTGATGGGTGCTGAGGCGCAGGGCCGCGGCATCGAGGGGGTGGCAGCATCGGATGTGCACATGCCGACAACATTGGTTGTGCAGTTGCAGGATGCACATGCCGCCACACCCTGCTGTAGCAGTGCCTCCTGGCTGGCCTCGCAACCTCTGCTTTCAACTCCACCACAGCTGCAACGCGCGCCGCTGCGCAGGCCGCGCACCTGACCGCAGCGCCTCCTTGCCGGCCTCGCAGATTTCGCGGGCCTTCATGTCGGGGGCCTCGTTGAAGGGCACGGTGTCGGAGGGGATCTGCAGGTGTTGGAACGTGGGGGTGGAATCGATCACTCATGTCGAAGAAACGCCCAGCAGCAGCAGGTGTCATGTCCGAGCTATTGCCTACTCAACGGAAATGGCATACAAGTGGCTAGCCACAGGCAAGCATCATGCTTGCGTCACAAAAGGGTCCAATTTCCTTGTCTAAGTACCCAACCAGTCACCGCACTGCTACTCAGAACTGATCACGTTACACCGTCAACAACTGCGCACCTCCACATACGTCCCAGCTCCTCGTCAAAGTAGCCAGCCAATCAGCACTGCTAATCAGAATCACTGCACTGCCAATCAGAACGGATTATCTTGCACCATGACTGCGCACCTCCACATACGTCTCCAGCTCCTCGTCAAAGTACCCGCTGCGGTTGCCGTTCCAGAAGAAGGTGACGTGGCCTGCGCGGCAACAAAAGTGCAAGCCAAACACCAGTGAGAGTCAAATAGCAGGCAGCAGTGCGGTTGCCGTTGCAGAATGCGGCGCCGCGGCGTGCAGCAGGTGAAGCAGCCGTGCACAGCTTGCCATTAGGATGGAGCAGCATATGCTGGGCACGCCGTGAGCGTGCGCTGGACAGCCGGGCAGCGGTTGCAGGCCAGCCAGCCTGATGCTCCGGCTACAAACTGTCTGCTCACCAAACTTCTGGGTCTCAGAGCACACGAAGGTGCGCAGCCCGTTCTTGGCCAGGAACTCGCCTGCAGCAGGAGATGAACCAAACATGCGCACAATTGAGCGCAGAATGACGTGCGCAAGTGACCCAGGCTAACTGTGTGAAAGCAGCCTGTTTGGCCACAGCTCGTGTGAGCAAAGCATTTCTTGGTAGCTTTGGCCGCATACACCATGCAACTGCACGGAGAGAACTGTGGTAAGCTGCGGTGCGCCCACGCTGCCACTCCCATGTTGCTTGTCAAGCACACGCACCCGAGGTGCCAGAGATGGCGGGGGGCGGCACCAGGAAGCGGGTGGGCAGCTTGAGGTCGCCGTCGTACTGCAGAGGTAGACAGGGGACAGGCAGGGATGGGTGTGACAACATGACAAGCTGAACAAAAGCATGTGAGCAGGTGGGCAGCTTGAGGTCGCCGTCGTACTGCAGAGGTAGACAGGGGACAGGCAGGGATGGGTGTGACAACGCTGCCAGCTGAAACTGAAGCCGTGCAGCAGGGCGGGCAGCTTGAGGTCGCGGATCAACAAGGAGCAGTAGAGTCTAGGAAGCTGTGATCATTTGACGCTACATGGCTGCCATGGTAGCCAACCGTTCGCGCGCGTACAGCTCTGCAGCCCGGCTGGCAGTGCAGCCTCCAGCTCGTGTTCAACCAAGCAGCCTTGGCCTGCACCCACGACGCTCCCACGCACCTGCATCATGCCCACGAAGCGTGTCTGCGGCCAGCGCTTGCGGTCAAACTTGTCAAACTCGGCGTACTCCAGGGCCTGGGTTGAACAGGAATGAGATTGATACGAAACATCAAGAGTGGACACAAATGGGTTCGAGAATGGAAGCAGCGTGAAACTTGTCCAACTCGGCGTACTCCAGGGCCTGCGGCAATGCCATTTCAAGATGGCTTTGCCTTGCATCTCAATGCACTGCCCCTCGCCCTGTGCTCCTCTGCGCATGCACCTGTCACGCCAGCGGTCTGTGTGCACACGTCACGCCAGCTCAGCCTACCACAGACGTGCTCGGTTCAATCCACAACCCCCTCACGCCTTCAAACATGCTTCACAACTGCAGGTGCATGGTCGACACACCTTGCTCAGCTCGATCACGCGGTCAGCGCGGAAGTTGAAGATGACCACAGCGTCGCCTGCACGCATTCAGACAAAGGCAGCCGGAGTCCCAAGCATTCAGACAAAGGCAGCGGGAGTGCAGCAAGTAAGCCCAGCTCCCCCCTTACCGCCCTGCACAACGTGCGCTGCACTGCCGTCCACCCAAACGCGGAAGGCAACGCCAAGTCGCGCCACAAGCATCCCAGGGGGGTTTGTACAGTCGCTCACCGTCCTGCACGGTGCCTACGGGGTTGGAGTCCTCGCCCACAATGACAAAGGGGTCCAGCCACTGGTCGGAGACGGGCTTCTCGCTGTCGTCCTTCTGCAGGCACAAAGAATGCGGGCGCGCAATAGACGCAAAGTTGGTTGGACCAGCCAAGGACGTGCACTGGCCACCAGTGGGAGACGCCTTGTGGCTGACCTCCCGCAGCCGGACACTGGGGCGTTGGACACAGGGCATGGGTGAACAAGGCAATGCACGCACTGCAATTCAAGAACAAGGTGGCCCTCGCCCTGGCTCACTCCCAACCTGATAGGCTCGCCCCGGCTCGCGGTGAGGGCATCCTTGATGGAAAGGCTCCCAAAGGCTGGAACCAGCCCACCCAAACCAACCCATCCACGCCGTCCGGTTGGAGCACGCACCCGCAGCGTCTTGACGGCGGTGAGGGCATCCTTGAAGTAGTGGGGCGCCTCGCCCAGCACGTGCGCGTCCCAGCCCTTCTTCACAATGTTCCAGTCCGCCTCGTCTGCAACAGGAGACAGCAAGGGGTATGGCAAGGGATCAACTGCAGCATGCGCAGCAACGAAGCAAATAGCACGGCATAGCATGGCACAGCACAGCACAGCGTAGCACGGCACAGCATGGCGCAGCACAGCGCAGCACGGCGCAGCACAGCGCTCACAGCGGTCCATGGTGACGCCCATGCGGCCGCCGCCAGACGCAATCTTGGCGTCGCAGCCCTGCTCCTGCAGCACGGCAGGCAAGGGCAAGAGGGAAACGCTCAGACTGGTGCAGACCTACGCGCACTGCTGGTGCACGACCCGTAACACCTTGAGCTCAAAAAGCACTTTAAACCTCCGCAACAGCTGACGGGGCATTTGCTGTGCGCAACACAGCTGCAGGCTCCTCCAGCACCGCCTCCATGTCCCCAGTAAGCCCGATCCAGCCATCAAACGGCGCCCCTTCACAACCATTGCAAAGTGCGGCACTCCCATCATCATCACACCTGCAGCTCCTTGAACACCGCCTCCGTCTCCTCAATGAACCGGATGGAGCTGCCGTCTGGCACGTCGCGGCCGTCAGTCAGGATGTGCAGCCTGCGGGCGTTAAAAAGCGGAGTGATGTATGATTGTGCACTTTATTGCCATCAGGCATGCCGCGGCGGACACTCAGGATGTGCAGCCTGCGGGCAGTAGGGTGGGGGCTTGCCCCAGCAGGCTGGGTACAATCGGCAGCAAGCCGCCGCCACAGCGCGGCGGCACCGACAGCAGGCAGCAACAGTGTGTGGGCCCCGGCCAGCACAGCAGCGGCGACGGCCCTCACCGGATGCGCTTGGCGCCGCGGGACGCCGCGCCGCGCATGCAGCCAAACCTGCAGCAAGTGGCCAGGACAAGGTGGCGTCGCGGGCAGGCAACAGGCGCAGCACCCCTGCTGCTGCGACCACCCAGCAACGGCAGGCCGCTTGCAGAAACACATGTAACTACAGCCACAGCTCATCACTGGGGTGCACAAGTTCCCCCCAATGTCCAAAGCAGCAGCTGCCCCCGCACTGCGCCAGGGAGGGCTAAGCCACCCAGCAGGCTCACAGCTGGTCGGTGCGGGAGTGCACGCCGCCGTCGGACAGCAGGCCGATGAAGTGCACGGTGTTGCTGGCAAAGGAGGGGGAGATGTACTGCAGGGGGGTACAAAACATTTCGGACGCTGATTTAGCAAACCAGCCACTCAGCCATTCTTCCATTATTCAGATAATGAGTTCTCTTGCAGCAGTATCACACGGGTGGGCGCATTCAGTGCAGGTGCTATCATCTCGTAACTGCAGTTGACAGCACCACGATATGGCATCACCAGCAGCGTCACATCCAGCAGCGGTGCACCTGCCAGCCAACTCGCGCCGCTGAACCAGAGCCGGTGCGCGGTGCAGCTCAACAATTGGGAAATTCTAATCACAGCTGCAGCCCGAGCAGAGAACAAACAACAGCAGCAGCGCACCTGCCAGCCCTCGCCGCTGAACATGGAGCCGGTGCGCAGCGCATTATCCACCAGGCTGGCACCCTGGTCAATCAGCTGGCCCGCACCCAGCGCGTTGTGCCCCACCTGCGGCAGCATTTGGGTGTGAAACGGCACTGCCACGTCAGCAACTATGGGATCCTGGCCACCGCCCGACACTGCGCCATTGTGGTCATGTCAACCAGCTTCTGCCGGCGACCAAGCGGCAAGCAGCAGCCACGGACCACGATGTTGACACACAGGACCAGCAGCTCCCAGCCTGCAGCAGCCACCCCCAAGCAGCAACTCGCAATCTACAGCACCCAGCCCCAAGCAGCAGCTCCCAGCCTGCAGCAGCAACCCCCAAGCTGCAGCTCCTCCCAGCCTGCAGCACCCATCCCAGGCAGCTCCTCCCAGCCTGCAGCACCCACCCCCAAGCAGCAGTCACCCCCAAACAGCAGCTCCTCCCAGCCTGCAGCACCCACCTCCGAGTTGCCCATGTCGTCATCGGAGGGCAGGCCCACCGCGCGGCCGTGCGCCTTGATCGTGCGCCACCGCCCCGGCACCTGCGAGCAGCAAGCAGAGTGGCAGCTGGGCATGAGGCCAGCTGCAGGGCCGACCAGCCGCACACCCTGCGCTCAGCAACTACAACGCACAGGCCCAATCTGGCGGTACACAGCGGGTGCGCTGCAAGCAACCCGCTGGGCTGCCGCAAGGAATCATCCCCCGCCGTCCCGCCCACCTGCTTCAGGGCATCAGTGGTGGGCGTGTCCGCGGAGAAGATGGCGTTGTACTCATCCTGAATCGGGTTCTCGCCTGCGAAGCAGCAACAGGCGCTGGCGGGTGGACACGGGAGGCCGGCGCAAGGCGGCGGCGGCGAGCGGCAAAGAGGCAGCGGCGGCGGCGCAGTGCTGCAGCTGCACCCGGCGCACTGGAGGCGCTGCGGGCCTGCAGGGATCGCGGGAGGTGCACCGGCGGCCGCGCAACGAGGCCGGGCGGGCCTGGGTGGCAGCGCTGACCGCGCTCTCGGCGTCCTGGCGTCTGCGAGGCCGCTGCGCGCTGCTAACAGCTGCTAACGGCTGCTAAACCCCGACCCAGCTCACCGAAGCCGTCCAGCACGCACACCAGCAGCGGCCCCTCCGGCTTGGGGATGGTGGGGTGGGGCTTGAGCGCAAAGTCGTGGGGAGCCGCCATGGTGATGGGGACCGGCTGATCGATGCAAGGAAGGAGGAGGCAGGCGGTGGGGCCAAGCCCTGAAGGGCAACTTGGAAGGGCTAATGCATGGGCTGCAGCTTGCTCTGGAGGCCGATCGCCGCCCTCAACGCGCTCAGCAGCCTCCACAAACGGCATGCCGTTCGGCAGGCAGGGCAAGCACGGAGTTCGGTGCCGCCGCCGCCACCGCCTGCCGCCGCCGCCTGCCGCCTGCCGCTGCCATCTGAGTAGCACCCCAAGCAATGCGTGCTGCTCTTGGGTCGCCTCAGCGCATGCAGCTTCTTGCAATAAGTTGATTGCATGGTTCCTCCCTACGACCCGATCAAACTCACCCACGGTCGACCACGCCGGGGTGGGGGCGCGACGCGGCGGTGGGGGAAGCAGCGCTGGAGGCGCAGTGCGCCATGACCCTGCTGCCCGGCCCTGTCATTCATGCATGCTGTTCATCTTATCATCACTACAGTATGATGGCAGTGACAGCAGGCGTTCATGGATCGCTTGATGCTGCATGGCCGGGTGCCGCTGCGCCTAGCGCCAGCGGCGACCACCCTGCCCGCCGCCGGTTGCCCAGCCTATCGCCAACCAATCCGCCGCCGCTGGATCACCACCATCGCGCCATCTGCAGCTCAGGTGCGCTGTGCTGGGGCCGCCGCAGGACCTGTGGAGGACGCAATGCTTGTCGCACTCTGGCCGTGGGCTGGAGGCGCTGGAGGCCAGACCCTCGGGTTGCCATGGTGCAGAGGCGCTCGGGTTGCCGTCCGACCCGCCGCCTGGCCGCCAGACCCACCCCTCGCCTGCGCCGGGCGGCACAATCCTGCCGCAGGGACGCGCCCGCCGGCAGCGCCCCAGGCGCAATCGCTGGCAGCTGCCGCTCTCGATGTGTCTCACGCCGAACTCGTGCGCTTAGACGGCGGCTGTGCACGGAGCGCAGCCCCAACTGGTACCAGCGCTGACTGTGTCCCAACTGCCGCTGCCGCACAAGCAGGCCCCCACCCGTGCTCCACCTGAAGACCTTAAGCAGCCAGCAATCATGAACGGCTCCAGTGCGCGGGCTCCCCGGCGCGGCAGCTCCTTCGGCCCGGGCCCCCGGTGAGAGTGTTGCAAGCAAACGAGGGCGTGGCTTGGGTCCCTGCGTGGGTGCAGCTGCACGGCGCGCCGCTTCATTGCAAGAGTGGTTGGCTTGAATGGACCCCTCTCCCCACGTCTGTTTGTGCAGGCGCGGCACTGACCCTGAAGGCGGCGAGCGCTCAGCCTGGAAAGGCCTGTGTGGCCCCTCCGGTGAGGCTTGCACCTGCAGCCAGCCTGCATTTGGGCTTACTCCAATGCTGCCGGTGGGCTGTGTCACGACATGAGCGCTGCTGGTGCGGAGGCGCTGCGCTCATGCCATGCCAGCCAGCTGCATGGTTGCAAGACAACATGCCTGCGTTCCATGGTGCGGTCGATAAGTGGGGCACGGCATGACCCACGGTCTGGTTGTCGCTCCATGTCAATGCCATGCCGTGCATGAGGGTGTGCTGCTCTGCCTTGCTTCAACCCCACAGGGCTCAACCTGGACCATGCCCGCATCCCGGAGATCCAGAAAATGGTGCGCCAGCCGCTCATTTGCAGTTTTTTGGGTTCGCGTTGCTCCTTTGACGGCAAGGCTGCCATGGCAGCCCTCCGTACTTGCCGCCGCTCTGCGCCAGCATGCACCTGGTGCAGTGCCCATCACGGGTGCCTCCATGCCATGCGGTGGCAACATCCTCAAGGCATGCCCATGCCCATGCCTCGATGCCAGTGCCTCATTCGCTGAACGACACGTCATGCCGCTGCCGTGCCTGCCCGTTTCCGCCGCCTGTGATGCCAACCCCTGCGCCTTCACCCCGCCCATGCCACACCTGCATGCTTGCAATCATGCCGCCCTTCATGGTTCATGCCACCGTGTGCCATATTCACCCGCCCCGCCCGCCCCTGCGCTGCCCTCATGTCGCCAGGTGTACAACACCCTAGTGCCGCTGGTGGTGGCGGTGGACAAGCCCATCTCGCTGTCGCTCTTCACCCAAAAGTGCTGCGACGTGCTGCTGCCGGTGAGGCCCTGCTTCTTCTGTTCAATCTGCTCAGCCGCTGTGGCAGGTGTCGCTCGCAAGTGCGGCGACGTGCTGCTGCCGGTGACCAAGTGCTGCAAGTGCTGCCCTGCTGCTCCCATCCTGCCTGCGCCGTGGCAAGCTTGGCCTGAAGTGCTGCGACGTGCTGCTGGCGGTGGGGCCCTGCTTCTGTTCAGCCTGCGAATAGGCTGCTGTGGCACTTCTGCTCAAGCTGCTAAGCTGCTATGTAGTTTTGCTTGTGACTGGCTGGTTTGGAGTGCTGCACATGTGCAGACGTGTCGTTCAGAAGGAGTGTGCAGCATGCTGCTGCCGGCGAGGCAGGGAGGCTTGTTATGTTTGCCTGGGTACACACTTCAGCGCACCGCCGCTCAGCAGCCGCGAGGTTGGGTGCCCTGCTGCAGCTTTAAGCTGGCTGACATGCAGGACAGGTGGAAACACATGCCGCGAATGTTGCGCCTCATGGCATTCTCCCCTGCAACCGCTGTTGCGGCGCAGGTGCTGGAGCGGCAGCAGGACCTGAGTGAACACGAGTTCAAGAGCCAGTGGGGCAGGTGCGGCTTGGAGAAGCATGCCCTTTGCGCAAGACGCTAGGCTGCCCTGAAGTTGTGTGGAGGTTGAGATGGGCGCAAGATGCTAGGCTGCCCTGAAATTGTGCGGAGGCCAAGATGCCATGTAGCAATGGGTGGCACACGACGTCACCCACCCATGCCTGCATCCTACCCGCCGCAAGTCACGAGCGTGTGTGCCCAGCTGGCAACTCCATGATGCTCTCCCTCAACATCCCTGCATTTGCCTCGTGTTGCCATTCAACCCGCAGGCTGAACGAGTACGTGTGCCCGGAGCTGGCGCGGCGCGTGGGCCTGGCGGACAGCGGCTACGACCGGCAGGAGAAAGTGGTGGGTGGCTGCGACTCTGCGTTTGTTCGTTGTGGCTAACTGAGCTGGTCAGGCGGGTAGGGTGGGTCCCTCTCAACGTGGTGATTGGCTGGTTGCGTGCTGAGGAGTGGCTGCCTCACACAAGCGCTTCTCCCCCGTTTCATGGGCGCTGCTTCTGTGCCGCATGCATGCTCCTGCGGCCCTTGCTGTCGCGCTTGGAAACCCCAGCTCACTCATGCTCCTGCCCCGCTCCACCCTCCTTGAGCAGGTGCGCCTAGACCTCAAGCTCTCCTCCAGCGGCGCCGCCAGCCCCGCGCCCCCTTCGCCCCGCTCAGCAGCCCCTGCCCCCGTGCACGCGGCGGCCACGCCCACCCCAGTGCCCCGCCCCCCTGTGGCGGTGGTTAGCACNGCGGCCGCCGGTGGTGGCAGGTCCGCCGCCCGGCCTGGCGGTGCCTATCCCGCTGGCCGCCACGGCAGGCGGGCCAGGAATGGTGCAGTTCCTGGCCGCCCCGCCCGCGCCCTGCAGCTACTGCCAGGTGCGCTGAGGATGGTAGGATGGGCTGAGGGGTGCAGGCGGCAGGACGCGCGCGTGCGGTGCCACATGAAACAAAGGTGGCGGACTATGCTTTGCTGCCACGCGGGCCAGGATCCCATGCTCAGCCGCGGCCCTGCGCTGAGCCTGCCGTGCCTGCTGTGCTGCGCTGCCCGCAGGGCTCACACGCCATGAAGCACTGCCCCGACTTCCACGGCATGCTGCAGTCCATCTACCAGGCGGGCCTTTTGTGCTGCGGAATGTTGTTGCCACTGCCGCTGCTGCCCTGCCGCTGCCGCTGCTGCTGCTGCTGCTGCTACTGCCGTTGCTGCTGCTGCTGTTGCGTGCCTGTTCATGCTGCTGCCGCTGCTGCTATGTCGCCATAGGTGCTGCGGCTGCCCGCCATGGTGTCACACTGCGGCGCAGAGCTCTCCATGTTACCACAGATGCCAGGAAGCGACTGAAGCGCGCCCATGTGTCTTCCATTCGTGCAGGCGGGCTACCAGCGCGGCATGGCAGCAGCGCAGCAGGCGCAGCATGCACTGCATGGCTCACCGCAGCTGGTGGCAGGCCCCAGCGGAGGCGGCGCGCGGTAGCTGCTTAGATTTGGGCGGCATGGCTTGCCGTCTGTGAGCCAGTCACAGCGGCAGCTCACTCGGGACGCCATGTGCGGCTGTGTGAGCCATGCAGCACGAATGATGATGCTTGTAGATGTCATGTCATGTAATTGAAACGTAATGAGCGCTGAACACACAGTCACGCTCTAAATGCACGGCCAAGAGGGAGTGCGCCGCACAGAAGCAGCGCCAACGGCGACGCAGCGCTGGCGGCGGCATGGAGGTTTGGGGCGCCTGGGGTTGGTTCACTGCTTCTCTCCTGCACGTCGGAGCAGCTGGCAGTGCCATAAGCATCACGACAGTCTGCTTTGAGGCACAGCAGACGCAGCCGAGAGCGCAGGTGGGCTATTTGGGCGGGCTGAGGCCCCTGCGGCCGCTCTAAGCGTCTTGGCAAGGGACTGGGACAGGAGCATCCGTCGTCTGGCCGCAGCAGAGGCTGAGGCGCGGCAGCCGCCGCCCGCCGGCCAAAGGCCGCCTGCCGCCTACGCCGGAGTCGCTCCCAATCGCTGAGATGCCTTGACAATGCCCGAAGCACATGGATCGTCCGTCTGCGTCAATCCTTTCTCCCGTTCCAGTGCACCTCGCAGACTGAAGAGAGTCACATGGATGAAGAGTTGGACCTTGCCCTGCCGCTGCACCGAGCCACCGCTCAGGGCAATGCCGGCGAGGTGGCCCGCCTGCTGGCAACGGGAGCCAACGGGGATGGCTGCAACTCCCAGGTGCGGTGTACATTGCAGCCGCAGGGCACAGCAGCTAGGGTGTGCGCTGAGTGAGTACAGCCGTACGGTGAATGCTGAGCAGGAGCTTGTGGGTCTGACACCCTCTCCTTGCCTGCCGCCCAGGGTGTGACGCCGCTGCACATTGCGGCGGGGTTTGGGCACTCCCGTGTCGTCCGCACGCTGCTGGCAGCCGGAGCCTCGCCATCACTTCCTGGTCCCGGCGGCCTGCTGCCCATTCATCTTGCGGCGGTGGCCGACCAGGTGGCGGCCACCCGGCTGCTGCTCGAGGCAGCACCCCACACGGCTGTAGCGATGGATGATGGCGGTGAAACACCAGCATACCATGCAGCTATGCATGGCTGTGTGGCTGCGCTGCGGCTGCTGTTGCAGACAGCGCCGCAAGGGGCTCTCATCAAGCGCCACAACGCCGGCGAGCTGCCGCTCCATGCCGCTGCTGCTGAGGGCCACGACGAAGCGGTGGGTGGAACCCAGACACAGCCGTGTCGTTCTTGGATCTGATCCGTACAACTGTCAACAGCAGCACCCTCGACCTGCACTGCCTCTTTCGAAGTGCCAACTGAAACAAAGCCGCTGCTCCTCCCTGCTCTTGCAGGTCCGCCTGTTGCTGCAGGCGGCACCTGGGGCGGCACTGGAGCACTCAGAGCCCGAGGGCGGCGGTTTAACGCCCCTGTTTGCAGCCTGTTGCAACGGCCACACCACGACCGTGCGCCAGCTGCTGGCAGCTGCACCGATGGCAGCCAGCATGTTGTTGAGCGAACCCAACCAGGCGACACCACTATACGTGGCCGTATGTTTGGGCCACCTTGACATTGTGCGCCTCGTTCTGGAGGCGGCCCCGCACACAGCCATGCAACGCTGCCGTGCGGGCCGCCTGGCACTGCACGCCGCCGCAGCAGGTGCCCAACACCCCTGCAGTGCAGCAATGGTGCAGCTTCTGTTGGCAGCAGCGCCAGCTGCGGCTACAGTACTGGCTGATGGGGGCTTTGCTGCATTGCACGTTGCGGCTGCCAAGGCCAACACGGGTGCAGCTGGGCTGTTGGTGGAGGCTGCCCCAGCTGTGCTCAACATGCGCGCCGGTCCAAACCATATGACTCCTCTTCAGGTAGCCCTGGTGATGGCAGCAGCAGCAGAGGAAGCTGTAACAGCATAAGCGCCATAAGCGCCCGGTGCGCCATCCCCTCTGGAGCCACTGTCCGTATACTTGGATACCGCCCGCCCCATGCTGGCAGCCATGCCTCCAGAGTTGTCGCTGCCGGTGCTAGTGTGCAGGAGCAATGTGGCCCTGCCCCTCTTCCCCGAGCTGGCCCGACACTGGCCGCTGACCGCAGCCCAGTGGGCGCAGGTGCCCACCCCCTGCCCCGGCCTGGGCGCGGCGCTGCCTGCCACGCTGCAGCGCTCGGTGGCAGAGGCGGCGCTGCTGGTGGCGCGCCTGCCGCCGGCCGACGCCGCACGCCTGCGAACATTTGCGCTTGCTCTGCACCGCCCGCAGCGGCAGCTGGGACTGTTCTTGCCCGCCGAGCTTGCAGCCCGCATCCTGTCCCTGTTTGATGCCTGATGAATGTACTGCTTGCTTCTGCTACATGATCTTGTGTAGGAGACGCTGTAAGATCTGCTCTGCAGATGAGTGATAACAAACAAAGCTGTGGTTGCTGAGGAGGCGGGCACGCTGGGCTCGCGGCGGCGGCGGCGGCGGCGGCGGCGGCATGCAGACAAGCCCGAACATGCCGGCGGCACAGTGACTAGCGCCGCCAGCGTGTCGATTCAACGCATCGAGGTGGCGAGCAGGGGTCAGGGAGCACCAGGCGAGTGGGTCGGGCGCGGGTCTGCCTCCTGCGCTCGCCTGGGAGGCAGGGTGGGAGCTGCTGTGCAGTCTAAACAGTGTTTGAACGGCGCGGCAGGCCAACGCCCTGCCGTGGCTGCCGGTGCCGTGCCGCCGCCGCCGCTCTCTCGGCACCCTGCCGCTGCACCCACCGTTGCCCTGCCGTTCCTACTGCCAAGCTCTTTGTCCAGATTTATCTCAAATCAAACCAACCTGCGCTGTCCGCAAAGCCTGCTGCAATGGATCTGCTTGCCGCCGCTGAGGAGGGCGATGCGGCAGTGGTGGCGGACCTGCTGGCGGCGGGTGCTGACCCAAATGCCGCAGATGCCGAGGTGCGCTTGGCTCAGCCTTGGCTGCATGGTGTGCTGCACAGGTGGCCAACATGCATGGGAGCAAAAACACTCGCGGAGAAACCTGCGCTCTCTGCACTCCTGGCGCTGGCGCAGGGCACCACGGCGCTGCACGTTGCTTCACGTTTTGGGCACACCCACATCGTTAGCGCCCTGCTGGCCGCTGGAGCTTCGCCTGGACTGCCCAACTTGGGTGGACTGCTGCCCATCCACGTAGCAGCTGAAGCGGGTCAGCCGGCAGTCACCAGCCTGCTGCTGGAGGCGGCACCTGAGACGGCCAGGGCTGTGGGCATGGGAGGCCTCACCCCGCTCTTTCTGGCTGTGCTGGAGGTCCATGAGGAGCTGGTGAGGAGGCACACCCGTGCCATGGCATCTGCGTTATACGCTGGCTTGACGCGTCGGCATCTGCTGTTTGATCTAGTTCCACCATGCCGCCTCACTATCCTCTGCCACTGCGCACGGCTGCCCCTGCAGGTGCGCCTGCTACTCGAGGCAGCGCCAGCGGCTGCGCTCATCCGCACCCAGCGGGGCATGTTTCCCCTCTACACCGCTTGCCACATGGGGCATGCTGCCATCGCACGCCAGCTGCTGGAAGCTGCCCCCGAGGCCGCCACCATGCTGGCAGGAGACGCAATCTGCCAAGCGTCACCGCTGCACGCGGCTGCACAGTGCGGGCACCTAGGCATTGTGCAGCTGATTCTGGAAGTCGTGCCGTCAGCAGCTGCGGTGATGAGCAGCAACGGCCTGCTCGCGCTCCATTTAGCTGCCGCATCGCACCACCCCTGCAGCGCAGCCATTGTGCAGGCGCTGCTGGCTGCTGCCCCCGCCACAGCGGCGGTCCCCATCCGGCAGCCCGGTGCCGCGCTTCCCACCACCACAGCGCTGCACCTAGCGGCGATCAAAGCCAACGCCGCAGCGGCAGCCCTGCTCGTGCAGGCGGCGCCGCACGTCTGTCTGATGCGATTCAGCGCACATAATATGCTGCCGCTTGAGGCAGTGTTCTTGATGGCGGATGCGGAGCTGAGGGGGCAGGATGCGCCCGGTGCGCCATCCCCTCTGGAGCCACTGTCCGTATACTTGGATACCGCCCGCCCCATGCTGGCAGCCATGCCTCCAGAGCTGTCGCTGCCGGTCCTAGTGCGCAGGAGCGACGTGGCCCTGCCCCTCTTCCCCGAGCTGGCCCGACACTGGCCGCTGACCGCAGCCCAGTGGGCCCAGGTGCCCAACCCATGCCCCGGCCTGGGCAGGGCGCTGCCTGCCACGCTGCAGCGCTCGGTGGCAGAGGCGGCGCTGCTGGTGGCGCGCCTGCCGCCGGCCGACGCCGCACGCCTGCGAACATTTGCGCTTGCTCTGCACCGCTCGCAGCGGCAGCTGGGACTGTTCTTGCCCACCGAGCTTGCGGCCCGCATCCTGTCCCTGTTTGATGCCTAATGCATTGCCCTGCTGCTTGCTGCCGGGTTTGTAACATCGCAGCTGAGCTGTCGACCAAAAGAATTTCAACGGTTACAGAGAAGGGTAGCGCGCGGCTCGCTTGGTGCATGCAACCACTAGCGCCAGCTTGGCTTTGGGCACTCGGAACTGTCGTTCTGGCCATCAGGCCAGGAAGCGGGAAAACAGCAGAGGATGCACTGAGGGGCATCACTGGATGCCACACCAGGCCTTGCAAAGGTCCTGGATTTGTTGGCGGCAAATGTTGGGAAAAGGGGGTTAGAAGAGTTGTGGGCGGCAGTGCATAGGTGGGCGTGGGTGTGTGGAGGCAAGTGCTGGAGGTGGGAGGGTTGGAGGTGCCAATGCTTGGGTGGGCGCAGGTGGGCAGGCAAAAGCATTGGAATGAAAAGTGGGGTAGGGGGTAGGGGTGGCAGTGCGAAGGTGGGTGGATGAAGGCAATGGGAAAAGGGGCAGGGGAATTGGGGTGGCAGTGGACACGGTGGTTAGACACACATCTGGTGGTGGCAAGGCGGTGAGACAGGCGGGTGCAAGCACTGGTAGCGGAAGCATGATTGGTTTCAAGGCGATGTGGGTGGCACACAGTAGGGCAGGCGGGATGCAACGGGCGGCAGTGGAGGCCCGCTTGGCGATGGGAGTTGAGTGGAGGGTGGGCTGTGGCTGGGCCCGAGAGCCGGGCCCCGGGAAGGCGCCTGGCGCCATGCAACGGCAAAGTTTGCATGGTGCACACTCGGATGTGCACCTTGCTAGCGTGCAAGCGACTGCTGTGCATGTCCAGCAAATGCTAGGTGCGTGTAGGCGCCGCTCGGCGCGCAGAGTAGGGGCGCCGCATCTTCTTGCGAGGCGTGACGACAACTTTGATGACTGTGGGCGCCACATCCACGGTGCATGGGCACGTTTGCCCAGCTGCTGGGCGGCACAGCGTGACCACAGCGGACTGAGCACTGGTGGAGCGCATGCAGACGGAGAGGCCGGCTGGCTGCCACACCCAGCCCTTGCCGGCTGCGAAACATGGGAGCAGCAGGTGGTGGGAGGGTGAGTGGGCAGGCAGGCAGGATGGGAGAGCTGGAGGGAGATGGCACCTGGCAGCGCGCTGCCCCTCGGCAGTTACAGCTGCACCCTGGTGCATGCATCCAGCCCCAGCCCACAGCACCACAGCCCACCCGCCCCACCCCCTCAACAGATGTGGATCAACCCCCCCCCACCTGGCAGAGCGGCCAGGAACATGGACGCCGGGGTGTCAGAGAAGCCGCTGGGCGGTTGCAGCGTGTACGCATTGAGCTTCCCGGCATACATGTCGAAAATCTCGGCATCGCCCCCGGACTTTGTGCGGTATCCCAGCCAGAGCTCCTGAGCGCCTGGCGCCCAGCTGGGGACCACCCTCAGTCCTGCCCCAGCCGCGCTGACCGACTGGCTGGGCAGCTGCACGCTGACGCTCTGCCCGGGGGCCAGGGCTGTCAGCTGCTGCGCGCTGATCCAGCCCAGCTGGAAGGCGTGGGGCGTGTTGAAGCAGCGGTTGAAGCAGCAGGAACCCATGGCACATGAGTCATCGCCGTCTGCAGGGCAGGGCGTGGAGGGTGACGCCCTTTACTTCCTTTTCCTTTCCAAATATTTCAAATTTGGGATAAACGAAGTGGCGGGGGGAGGGCCGGGGTTGGGGTGAGCAGTCTGAGCAGTTGGCGTGTCTGCTCAATTTGATGGGGTCGGGGTTCTGGAGTGGGCCGCTGGATGGGAGTGCAGGCAGCGCCGCAGGTGAGGGGCAATGCCTTCAGGTGCCGTACAAGGCCGGCCTCCCCCCCCCCAAGCAGCCAACAGCAGCTCGTACATTGATGCTGGCATGTACTCACACTCGTCAATGGTGCCTGGGATGATGGCCGAGGGCCCGCTGGCGTGGCCCACCAGCAAGTTGTGGCCCAGCTGCGTCAACAGGCGAAGAGTGTGCAGGCAGGGCGGGGTGAGCAGTGCTGTACGAGGAGCGACGCCACTGGGCAGGCAGGCTGAGGCGGGCAGCAGCAGGGGCGGCAGGGGCGGGGCGGCGGCAGTGTCCTAGCAGCGGCAGCAGCGGCAGCGGCAGCAGCGGGGCGTCAGTGTCAGCGGCGGCATCAGCAGGGCATTAGTGCCAGCGGCAGCGGCAGCGGCAGCAGCAGCAGCTCTGTGTGCACAGCTGTTCGGCCCCTTGGAACCAGCATGAAGGAAGAATCCATCAATCTCTTGCCTCGTGCAGGTAGACCTGCGGACTGGTCCAGGAATAGCCGCCCACCCAGTTGCGAGCGACGCCATAGCCGTCTAGCCCCTCGTAGCCAAGTCCCTCGTAGCCGCAGCCAGAGTAGAGGCGGGGCATGAGGTAGAAGCTGCGGGGCAATGGATCATGCAGCAGCACTTCTCAGTTATCAGAGCCTTGGTAGAGCCCCTCGTAGCCGCAGCCAGAGTAGAGGCGGGGCATGAGGTAGAAGCTGCGGGGCAGGAGCGGGGGAAAACGAGCGGGAGCGAGGTGACAGCCGCATTAATGAGGTGCATGACACGCATGTGCAGGCACGCATTGCAGTGAGCAAGCGCCCGGCCGGTGGTCAGGTCGCTGTGCAACCCGCAGGATTGCTGCCCATCCTGCACACGCACCGGAACTTGTAGCGAGACACGTCGATGCCGCGGCCACGAAGGACGGCGTCAACATTGTCCGACATGGCCATCCCTACAATAAAACCAGTGAGCGAGGCAGGGGCAGCGTTGCCGGCGAGGGGCGCGCCACAAGATGGCAGCCGATGGCCCAACCATGCATCGAGGGTTGGGGACAGCGGCAGTGCGTGTGGCGTCGAGGGAGTGACGTAATGACGATTCGTGATCGCAGCACACGCGCACTGGAAATGTTGATTGCAGCGGCATTACTCACAGTTGTAGAAGGAGCAGTCCTGCCAGTTCCACGGCACCTGGCCGCTGCGCGCGGGTTTGGGGCCAGCGGCAGCATGCTGGGGCCAGGGCAGCAGCGGCTGGACGGCAGCGCAGCAGGCAACACACAGCTTCAACGGCTCTGTCATGCCGCACACTGACTTACCGCAGCGTGCATGCACAACTGCCTGCCTTGCATGCCGCCCCAGCCCTGCCGGTGGCTGCCGCTGCCCTCGTCTGCCCACCCCTCCCGCCAAGCCAACCCCAGCCCTGCACACCCGTAGCCGCCGCACGGCAGGGTGACCATGTCGGTGACGAGTGAGTTCTGTGGCGTGAGCCGGCTGCGGCCATGGGAGCAGCCGCTCAGGGTGGCGGCGAGTGAGCGGTCGGGGGACCGTCCAAATGCCCCACCGAAAACGGCCGCCTGCAGGGGTGTGGGCAGGTTCAGCAGCAGGCGTGATGCCATCGCAAGCGCGGCCCAGGCTGCACATGGTGTGCTGGAGAGCTGCCAGGGGTGGAGCTCGCCTGGCGTCGCACGCCGAGCAGCTGCGCCATGACAAGCTCCTCACCCAACTGCCGCCCCGCTCACCTTGACTTCGTCTACCGACACAAAAGTGAAGCTGGTGCCAGCGCAGGCCATCCCAGTGGCGTCCGTGGCGCTGATTGGGACGAACAGGGCGCTGAGCTCTGCCAGGCGCAACGGGTTGGAGATGGTGGGCAGCGCTGTGGTGCCAGCTGTGGACGCCAGCGTGCCGTTGGCGGCGGTTGCTGCTACGGTCGCTCCTGCAGCCGCCACCGTCGGTCGGGCCGCTGACGCGGCAGCAGGCTGAGAGGCCTTGATGCTTGATGCTTTGAAGGTCGGGGGCCTGGCATGCCGGCCGCTTGCTGCTGCGAGCTGTGGGGCGGCGCTCCACTCGCCCGTCACGTGGAGCTGCACGCCATTGTGGATGTGCAGCCCTGCCAGCCCCGCCGCTGCACCGTAGTCCACTTGCACGAGTCCACTGGCAGTGCGCAGGCCCAGCAGACTGTGGGGTGCGGTAGGAGGGCCGGGGCAGGCGTCAGGCCGGCACCATGAAGGGAGGGGAGGACGCCCGGCTGCAGGGGCAGATGCACGTGTGGCAGCGGCGGCAGCAGCGACGGCGGCGGTGGGTGATCCCCCGGCCTCCCTTGGGCGCGCCTGCCGCCTTGGCCAGCGAGGTCTGGGAGGTCGCCGACGATGACGATCGCCTCGCCTGCAAGCGCAGTGAAGTTTAGGACACAGCCGGTGAGCGCGCTTAGCCGAGTCTTCCTGTGCGTACATCGCCGGACGCAGTCGGAACACAGGAGCATACCAGTGAGCGCGACGGGCGCCAGCGGCTGAAATGCTGCGGCCACTACGGCCAAGGTCGCCAAGAGGAGAGCTCGAGGGGCCGCCATGCCAATTGGACAATTACACGCAGCGCTAGCGTGGATGAGGCGAGCGAAGGGCGAATGGGAGGGGGCTGAGAGCACAGACAAGTGGCGCCAGCCGGCCGCTGACCTGGCATCCGCTGAGTCGCGTGCCTTGCTCTGAGCTACCTCAAGCGACTGAGGAGCACGTCGCAGCAGGCAAGCTTACAGGAAGAGTGTTTGTAGGTACAAGAAGTGCATTGCATGTACAAAATGGGCCAGCAACGGCCGCAGCGTACCGGCAGCTTTGGGGCGGCGCGCTCGCAAGTGACCCGTCGCCAAGTGAACCAGCCCACGCTCTATGGAGCCTATGCCACACACTGCTTCAGGGCGTCGCCCTGGCCCTGGAAGAACAGGAAACTGCAGTGGAGGCAAGCGGAAGGCAGGAGGAGCGACAAAGGTTGGGGTTGGCCTGGAAGAGCACGGTAGTGCAGCGGCGGGAAGGGGTGCGTGCTTGGCGTCGCTGGGCACAGCCGACACAACGACCCACACTGCGCCAAGGCCAGGGCGTTTGCATGGCAACACCTGCGTCGAAACCCCCCCCACCTGAGCGCAAAGTCGAAGACGAAGATGAGGACGAGCGAGATGACGACTGCCGAGGTTGTGCTCTCGCCCACGCCCTTGGCTCCGCCAGTGGTGGTGTAGCCCCACGAGCAGCTCACTGCGGGCATGGGAGGCATGGCAGATGGGCGGGAGACTCGCAAGTGCAGCGAGCACGCTGCAGTGCAGGCGTCGATAGGGTAGCCCCATGACCACCACCTGACTGCGCTTGCTACGGGTCGAGCGGCTGCACAGCGCAGCGCACCCGCAGGGGAGCATTCAGCACGCAGTGCCGTGCAGAAACCGACTGTTGCAGCGGCAGCACGCAGCAGCGGCGGCGTTGGCGGCGCAGCAAGCAGCGGCAGGAATCGCCTCCGAGCTTCCTACCGCCATGCTGGTTCAGTCTGCTGGCCCTAGCGGCAGGCGCCCCGCCCACCTGCGCTGATGATTGTCCCAAACACCCAGCACTTGATCATGCTGGTGACCACGTCCCATGCCGAGATGGCTCGCATCGCAGAGTCCAGAATCACGTTGCAGCTGACGTCATACACAGTCTCTGCCAGCACCACGCTTGCCGCCATGCCTGCGACAGAATACGCACCCGCACGGCTGGCCGGTGAGGCGCAGGCTGGAGCGACCGTGCGACAGCGAGCCGAAGCAGCGCGGCTGCGCCCCGGTCAAACGCAGCAGTGGTCATGGCACAGCACATTCAGGCAACTGCTGTGCCCAGCCTCCCCACAAGCATGCCCGGCAGTACACCCAGCAGCAACCAGCAGCCGCCGCGCACGCACCCATGCAGAAGCAGAGCAGGTTGAGGATGGGCAGGGCGATCATGCAGGCCATCACGCGCGGCGTGATGAGGTAATCCACCGGGTCGCTGCCCAGCACCCGCAGCGAGTCCGTTTGCTCCGACACCTGCACAGCGCAGGTGGGGGCGTGACGCCGGCTGATGAGGCCGCTTGAACGGCCGCCGGCTGGCGAGGCAGGTGGACTGCACAGGTGTGCCTGGCGCGCCAACGGTGGGACAGCCACGCAGCCCGGCTGCGCAGCAGTGTGGTACCCGCACACCCAACGCTGCCGCCACGGCATGCTGTGCTGCACCAACACCGACGTGCTCACGCCACTTCATGCCACCTGCCCACCTGCATGCCACTTCATGCTACCAGCCCACCATGCCCACCTGCCCATGCCCACCTGCATGGTGCCCAGCCCCACCTGCCCACCTGCATGCCACCTGCCCACCTGCATGCCACTTGCCACCTGCCACCTGCCCACCTGCATGCCACCTGCCCACCTGCCCACCTGCATGCCACCTGCCACCTGCCCACCTGCATGCCACCTGCCCACCATGCCCACCTGCATGCCACCTGCCCACCATGCCCACCTGCATGGTGCCCAGCTCCGCCGCAAACGCTGAGCCCACGCGGCCAGCAATGATAATTGAGGTGACCACCGGGGTCAGCTCGCGGGCCAGCGCCAGCGCCAGCACGCCGCCCACCGAGCGCGTGAGGCCCAGCTTGGCAAACTCGCTGCATGAAGGGTAAAGGGGTCCAGGATGGACTGTCAAACTCGCTGCACAATGGGTCCAAAAGGCTGGGCAGCAGGCGGCAAAGTCGAGGCACAGCCGGGTGCAAGGCTGGGTAGCAGGCAGCGCATGAGGCCCAGCTTGGCAAACTCGCTGCACAGGGGGTGAGGCAGGAGCTCCCGCTGCAGGAGTGGGCAGCAGGCGGCACATGAGGCAAACTCGCGGCACAGAGGGTGACCAGGGGTGGGCAGCAGGCGGCACATGAGGCAAACGGATGGGCAACAGGCAGCACATGGGGGCGGGCAGTTGCCCAACCAGCCGCCCGCTGCGGCTGCCCAACCCGTGATGCATGGCCCGCCCATGCAGCCCAAACCAGCGCCCCAAACCCTCTGCACGCGCACCGGATGAACTGGATGGTGAACACCATGCCCACAAAGGCGGCGGTGAGCAGGCAGACGCCCAGCGAGCGCGGCCCCACCATGTCCATCTGCTCAATCGTGTTCTTCCAGTGGATCTTGCCTGCAGGCAGAGGAAGCGTGGAAGGGCGGCACATGGGCTGCAGAGCTCCAGGATGGCCCAACCGCGGGTCGAGGAGGGATGGACACTCGTCTCATCGAGACCGCCCACCCGCAGCGGCGGCCCGCCCGCCGCCTCACCCTGCAGGATGCGCACGAGCGCCTCGCCGCCCAGAACCAGCGCCGCAATGCTGCGCCACAGCGATTTGGGCGGCTTGATGCTGCACAGCCAGTCGTAGGCTGCACGCAGGAGCTGCTGCAGCCCGCCAGCACCCGCTGCCGGCACCGCTGGCTCGCCGCCGCCGCTGCCGCTGTCGCCGGTGGTGGCGACGGCTGCCGGAGCTGCTGCGCGTCGTCGCGGCCGGCTGCATGCTATACTGCGGCGCAGCAGCAGCTGCTGGGCTGGCCGTGGGGCGCAGGCTGCTGGCCAGGGCTGTTGCCGCAGCGTTGCGGCGGGCCGCGGCGGCACTGCTGCATGCTGCTGGAATGGTCTAGCTGCCGATGCCGCGGCCATGCAGACGCCGGACGCTGCGCACAGCGCCGCTGTCATTCGTGCGCCCTCTGTGGCTGCGTTCAAGACCTCAGGCGGTTGCTGATCGACGCGGAGCAAATGCAGAGAAGGTTGTAGGGCACCAGCAGGGCTGCGCGAACCTCCCGAGTGCCGCCGCCAGCCGGGCGCCGCCGCGGCCGACCAGATGCAGCGCCTGCACCGCCTAGGCGCGCTTGCACGGGCCGTCGGCTGCTTGTGCATCATCGACCGACATCTCCTATCGGGCGTCAAGGCGGCCAGGCGGCCCAGAGGAGGCAAGTGAAAATGTTTTGCGAGGCCCAAATAGCCTGCTGTGTCTAGGGCGCGGCTGGAAGCACCGAGAGGTGCCGCCGAGCAACAACGCGGGTTTGCAGGCGCCGCCCGAGGCGCAGGCACGGCGTCGGCATGCGAGCGAGAGTGAGAGGCGGCGGCGGCGCCTCAGCTCTGAACCAAGCGTGATCAAGTGTCTCTGTTGCATGGAGATTTGCGGTATGCAGTTTTTTTGTCGATGCCGCAGCTACCAACAAAGTCCTAATGCTGCACTGCAGGAACACGCTGACCCACACCGCAGCAGTCTAAGCCATGCCGGTCCCTGGCCTGCCGCTGACCGACGCCGAGCTGTGGCCCGCCCTCAACGGCGTGCTGCCTGCCTGGTTGCTGCTGGCGCTGGCGCCGCGCTGGCGCCTCACCATCCCCTTCGCCACCCTGACGGCAGCGGCCTACAGCCTGCTGTATGTGGGCGCCATGGCTGGGTCCATCTCAGGTGGGCTGCATACCTGATATATATATATATGCGGAGCTTAATGGTGTGGCGGCGCGGTGGCGTGAGCCCGCCCCGCTGCCGTGAGCCTGCCCCGCTGCCGTGAGCCTGCCCCGCTGCCGTGAGCCTGCCCCTTGCATCAAGCATGCCGCATCCGACCCTGCAAACCACCCCTTTATTTTCGCAGCCATGGGCTCAGAGGGCAGCATGGCGGACATGTTCAGCTTTGAGGGCGTGGCGCGTCTGCTGAGCAACCGCAGCGTGGTGCTGCCCGCCTGGTGAGTGCACCGTGCTGTGCTGTAGCGTCCTGCTGGGGCAGCAGCGGGCAGGCCTGAACATGCAATCCATGGCCTGTGCATTGCGCTACTGCCACACAGCTGCTCACTCGGGCATACGTTGCCTTGCTAACGCGGATCGATTTGCTCGCCACCGTGCCTGACCCACCTGCCCGTGCTACCCCCTTCTCTGCCGCAGGGTCCACTACGTTGTTTTTGACCTCTGGGTGGCGCGCTGGGAGGTGTTGGACGCTCGCGAGCGCGGCGTTCCCCAGGTGGGTGCAGCAGCGGCAGTGCACTGCCGTCAGCACTGCTTGTAAGGCAGAGGAGCACGCACCGGTGCAAGCTGCGCTGCTAGTGATTCGACGGCGCTGCTGCTCGCTGCTAACGTGCCTGCACTTCCCTCCGCCGCCCACGCAGCTGCTGATGCTGGCGCCCCTGTTCCTCACTATGATGGCTGGTCCCGCCGGCCTGCTGCTCTACCTGGCCCTCATCCGCCCCTGGTTCCGTGCCGGCGGCGGCGCCAGCGGTCGTGGCGCAGCGGGCAAGGAAGAGTGAGGGAGGCTGCCCTCCGCCCCTGGCTCCATGCGGGCGGCGGCGCCGGTGGCCCAGCGCAGCAGGAAAGCAGGAATGAGGCGCACAGACTGGCCAACCGTGCTGTGCTTGCAGTACCGAGCAGCGAAATGGCTGAGCAGGGAGAACCTGGGCCCAGCTGAGCAGCTCGCTGCCCAGGTTGCCCAGCAGCACAGCCCTGCAACCGTTGTGTCATGGGCTTTGCACAGGGCTTGCACCATCTCATCCATCCACGTCTGCCCAGTCATTGTCACAACTTCAACGTTGCAACATTGTACAAACCAGCTGCATGTACATACACATGAAAGACGCTTGGCGACGCGGCATGGAGTGCCACATCCTGCCACGGTGGCGGTGGCACCTCGTCGCTTCCCTTCCTGAGCTATAATCCATTTGCCTGCCCCACAGGGCCATTCAGCCTGCCCCACAGGGACCCAGCAATGACACAGAAGTGTAGCACCGAGCCCCCAGACCACGATGCATCGTGGGGCATATGCCCTGTGGCGCGACCGGGGCCAGCTCGTGACCAACCATTTTGATCCGATCACTCGCCAGCGTGTGCTGCTGGGCCTCGGCGCCCCCGGCAGGGCCGAGTTCCTGGGGGCGGCAGCGGCGCAACCCGCCCAGGCGGCGGGGCCTCAGCCCACGGAGGCCAGCCCACTAGTCAGCCCCGGTGCAGGCCGCGCCATCCCTGCCTCCTCGGCCCTGGCAGTGGGAGTGGCGGCTGCCAGCATGGCCGGCAGTGTGCCGGTGCAGTCTGAGGCGCAGGGAGGCGGGGTCACCCCCACGGTGGCGCCAGCCTCTGCAACCCGGCCCTCTGAGCCGCTGCTGCCGCCGCATCGGAAGCAGTGCCAGCCTGCCAGCCCAGAGAAGGAGGGGGGCCGCCAGGGCAGCGGCGAGAAGGAGGTGGAGCTACAAGGCAGCGGAGAGCTGGAGCATGCCGGCAGCGGCAGGGCAGTGGGCGCGCCCAAGAGCCTCGAGGTCTCCCCGCCCACGAGCCGCTGAGCGAGGTGCTGGGCACCAAGCCTCCGCGCCAGACGGTGCAGCTGGCCCGACCCAGCAGGCGCGACTACCAGCAGGAGCAGCCCGGCGGCGACTGACGGCAGCGTGGAGGCCTGGGATGGGCGGGTGGAGAGCTCGATGGGCGGGTGGAGGGGAACTTTAAACACGAAAATGGAAATGGAGCTGGAGCCCGGCATGAGAGCGGCCCGGCATGACACGGCGGCGCCTCCTCCACTCCCTGCCCACTGCTTGTTTCATTCGGTCCAGCCTCGCCTGCAGCGCATCCTGCGGCCCATGCGCGGCTACTGGCCGTCCCGCCTGTGAGACCACACTACACTTGGCCCAGTGCCGGTCACAACATGCAATGAAACTGGAAAGAACACACAACTGGTTTGATTGGTTGTTGTGTCTGCTCTGCTGCACGTCACTGGTTCCCCTCGCCTGCAACCCGCTGCTGCCGTTCCGCCGCCAGCACCGCGCACACCCGCTTGTGGCCGCCCCGCCGCCAGTCGGCCACCGAGCAGGCGCGGCAGCAGTGGCGGCTGGTGCGGCAGGCGCCACAAGGCAGGCTCTTGCCTGCTCCCTCCAGCTCTGCACACCGCAGGCTGGCGCAGCCCCGAGTGGCGGCCGCCCGCGCCAGCTGCACTGCGTCCGCAAGCTGCTGCCCTGGCTGCTGCTGCTGCGTGGCCTGCAGGGCCGCCGCCAGGTCAGCTGCTGGCTGCAGCAGCTGTGTGTGCACGTCTCCCTCTAGTTGCAGCTCACGCGACTCCCGCTGCAGCCAGGCTGCCAGGGCAGTTGCATCCTCGGGAGGCAGCTCAAACTTGAGAGCCTGCTCCAGAGGGCTCAGCCGAGGGCACCTGTGCCCCGCAGCCTGCGGTGATGTGCGGCCTTGCTAGCGTCGCTCAGCTGTCGGATGGACTGCAGCATGCCGTTCTCCAGTTCGCCCGGATTCATGCGGTCGGAGAGCCCATCCGCAAGCGCACGGAGCTGCCGTGCCGCCGCCACGTTGGTCGCCGGGCCTGTGAACCCCTTGGTCAACGGCCCTAGCTGGCGCAGCAGCGTGTCCGCCATCGGCGGCAGCAGCTGCCGGCGGCGGCCGGCTGGCTGGCTAGTGGAGCCGCGGACGCAGTCTGCATGCATGGCGCGACAAGACGAAGCGGTTGGCCAGTCGGGGGAGGCCCGGCAGGGCCCTGGCGAGCAAGGGTTGTTTGCCTCCGCGCTTGCAGGGGCCGAACCGAGCATGCAGAGTGATCGCGGCACAGGCGAGTCGCTCACGTCTGTTGGCACGGGGGCTGTCGCGGGCCTGCAGTTGTTACGAGGGTAGCTCCAGGCTGCCGTTTAGAGACTCAGCTAGACTTGCTCATCGAGAACAAGACGAACGAAGGCCTGATCAGCTAAGGTGCATCAACCGCCCTGCTACCTGCCTTGCTGCCGTGCCACGGCGCGCTCGGAGCACACCCAGCCACTCGCTGCGGGTTTGTTGCGTCAAGTCTGCTGCCCCCGACAAACTGATCATGTGACAAGCAGGGCAACTACATCTAGCTCCGCAAACCCCGTCGCTGAGACACAGGCTGCCTGCCGCCACGCCATCCACAGGAGTGCTGCTGTCAGCGCTGCCAGAGCGTGCGGCGGTCTTACATGGTATGCGAGTCACATGGGTGCTGGGACAGGTTCGATTGGAACACGTTTAAAACGCAATCCATCAGCATGGTGGGGGTCGTATAAACAGGGGGCACGTGCTGCTGCAAGGCTGTTGCAGGCAGTGCGCCCTGCGCGTGCGGAGTCAGTGTGCCAATTGATGCGCACTCTCACGTGCAAAAACGATGTGGGTTGGCATGGGGCCATGGAAACAGCACCAGCAGCAGCCGTGGCGGCCGTGGCAGCAACGGCTCACGCCTGCCGCCTGCCGGCAATCAGCGCATAGCATGCAGCGTCTCGGCTGCTGCTCCTCACTCTGATTTCAGTTCTGCTGAGCCTCACTTCGCCTTCTTGCCAGCTGCCACGGGAGCCGGTTCGGGGGCCGGCTCAGCCGCCTTCTGCACGCCCAGCGCCTTGGCAATGATGACGAATGACATGCCGCCTGCGGGGAGCAGGAAGCGGAACCGCACATGGGCCCTGTGACAACCAGCGGCTGATTGGAGGCGCCGCGACACTGCTCACCACCGGCTGATGCATGCTCATCCCGGCGGCGAGCTGCTGCTGCTGCTGCTGCTGCTGGCCATTCGCACCTGCCAGGTTGTTCAGGCCGCGAATAATGGAGGCATACAGCCGGAACACGCTGGACGGCATCATGGGTTGCAGCACCTGCAGGCAGGTGGATTAAGTTGGCATGCGAGGATGAGAGGTACGGCGGCACGTGTGCACAGCTGGAGGACGCTGGACGGCAGCATGGGTTGCAGTACCTGCAGGCAGGGGGGATCAGTTGGCATGAGAGGTTATTCGGCACGTGTGCACAGCTGGAGGACGCTGGACGGCAGCATGGGCTGCATGGGTCTCACGCAATGCGCAGCAACGTGCGTCGGACACGGCAGCCGAAAGCAAGGCAGCAGAACGCATCATGTCCCGCATGGTCTCACGCAATGCGCAGCAGCAAAACAAGTCGGAAACAGCGGCCAAAAGCAAGGCAGCAGGGCCCCTCCCCCCGAGCAAAGCGCACCATGTCCAGGCCGTTGAGCACTTGGTAGCGCAGGTTAGCCGACAGGCCCATGTGCAGCGCCCAGCAGGAGGCGTTGCCCAGGATGGAGGGAGCCTCGTTCTGCAGGTGGGTTGAAGTGCAGGAGCAGTTGCGAGGCGCGACGTGAGTGATCGGAGCAGGTCCAAGGTGGAGCTGCTCAGAAAGGGGCGAGACCAGGATGGGCGGCTCCTCCCGCTGCGTAGGTGTGTTGGCATCTGGGACAGCGTTCCACCACCGGTGCGATGGCAGCGCCAGCAGATGTTCTGGCTCCGTGCTTTGATTGCCATACAAGGAAGACACAGCTCCTGCCATACTAGGAAGCAATGGAAACTCACGGGGGAGGTGTAGGACGGGTCCAGCTTCTTGCGAAGCGCCAGCAGGCCGTTGGAGGTGGCGGTGCCCACCGTGCCCGCGCACATGCCTGCAAAAAGGGCAGACACGGTATGAGGGCTGCACCACTGCGAATGCGGCGCTTGCAGCAGTGACAGCATGGTGCGGCGGCATAGTGCCCCGCATGCATGCACAGGCATGCCGGCTGACGCCATCTCCAGACGACTGGCACGCATGCAGGCTCACCGATGAAGGCAAAGACGGCGCCCTTGTACGCAAAGTTGACGATGCGGGAGCCAACCGAGAAGCCGGGCATGAACATGTGGCCGGCTGCGGTTGCACGGGCAGTGAGGCAGTGAGGCAGTGAGGCAGCGAATGCGGTGAGGCTGTGATTGCAGTGAGGCAGTGAAGCAGGCACAAGTTGGTGGTTGGCTAGTGCAGAATAGTGAAGCAGGCGAGAGAGGCAACCGAGAAGTTCGACGTGAACATGTGGCGGGCTGCAAGGACACGCCACATACGCAGCACCACCCTGTTGCCTGCCATGCATCCTGCGCAGTGGCGCTAGCAGGGTGCAGCCACGCTGTGCGCCGCAGGCAGCATGCGCTGCGCCCCTGGCCCCATGCACTCACGTGGCGCGCCCCATGCGTTCAAGTAAAAGTCGCCAAACACCTGCAGAGGCCAGCCAGGGATCAGCCAGGGATTGAAGGCAGGGTAGGGGTCAGGTTCCAGCTGAATGGTAGTGCAGTCGCCATAACTCTAAGCAGCACCCTTTCGTGCTGAGTCCCATGCCAACGCCATGCACCATAACCAGCCCAGCCGCACCTTGGAGGCCAGGCTCAGGGCCGCAGCGCCGCCGGGTGCCGCCGGCACGGGGGCCAGCAGATACACGGCCGCAAAGTTGATGATCGAGCCAACCTGCAGGCAGCGGACGCAACGGAACTCAATGCGTGCAGTGCAGCCCACCGCTGCGCTGCTTGCGACCCACCGGTCACACGCTGCTTTATAGCCCACATGCACGCAAGCCTGTCTAAAACCCACGAGCACGCAAGCCCGCAGATGCACACAGCGCTGCAGCCCACGCACCACCAGGGTAGCGAACACAAAGGCACACGCACCACCAGGGTAGCGAACACAAAGTCGAGCTCGTTCAGGCCCCAGTTGGGCCGGCTGGCCATGTCGCCAAGCACGTTGGCGGTCACGCCAATGACCTGCAGAACAAGCAGCAACTCAGCCAGCCGTCTGCAACTCCTGCAGGGTCGGACGTAGCGAGCACGCTGCCCGGCCAGCACGCCAATGGCGTGCGTACTGCAGGCACTACGCTCTGCGCCGCGGTGCAGCCATTGGTTTCGTGCTGGCATTGGCATGTGCTGCCAACATGCAAGCCGTCTCCCAGTCACGTTACGCAGGGCGAAAGCAGTCCATGCACACATGCTGGTGTGCGAAAAGCATCAGCCCGCCGTGCCAGGATGCGTCGGCCCAGCTCTAACCCAGGGCAGCGTGCAGGCACCTCACCCACAGCCCATCCCAACGCCGACGCCGACCCCCACCCAAGCGCACCTGCTCAATGACCACCTTGTACACAAACTGTGGGTCGGCTGCCACGCGGTCCTGCCAGCCCTTCCAGCCAAACACCTTCTTCTCCTTGGGCTGCTCATCGCCCTCATCGCCGCCGCCGCCGCCGCCACCGCTGCCGCCCGAGCTGCCGCCGCTGGAGCCGCCGCCGCCGCCCGCTGCTGCAATCCACTGCGCCTCATGCCGCCTGCGACAGTTGTTAGTGGAAGGCACTGTCACCATAGCGTAGCCGAGCCGCAAGTGCAGGCAGAATGGGGGCGTGCCAGCAGGCAGCAGGCGGCGGCGGCCGGGCGGCGGCGGCGGCAGTGCACGACAGCATCGCCCTGCCAACCTTGTCAGAGAGCTGCCAAACGGCTGCTTCTGCTGCGTGGGACGGCGGATCAGGCCCACGGAGCGCAGGCCGGAGGGCCGCTGGGGCCCGGGGCCCGCTTGCATAAAGCAGCGCACCACCGGCGCGCCGCGTGTTTGTGGGATCATCGAGCGTGCCTGCGCCACCATGGCCGAAGCTAGCGGCGCCTGGAGCCGTGCTAAAGCTGGGTCGACCGGCCTTGCCTAGTCTGAGGGCGGCGGGCTGGGATGGACGCGGATGCGAGCTCACTACACTGTGACGCTTCAGGTTTGGGCGCCAGCAGCTTCGATGCGGCAGATGCATGCTGCGCTGCCCTGCCGCCGCCGCCGCCAGGCGGTTCTCTGACATTGGCAAGTAGACGGCTTGCTGCACCATGCACTGTTCTGCAGTGCTGTTTGTGTCGGAGGTGTGGTGGCGAACAGCAACCACAAGAGCTCGGGGCTACAAATGTGGCAGCGGCATGATCGGAAACGGAACTACGGCAGCGATGCGTGCGGCAGATTGAGCAAACGGCAGCTGGAGACCTCACAAGCCCGGTTTGCCTGAATGCACTCAAGCCACGTGAATGGGCAGCAGTGCCTGTGCACACATCATGCATCGGGGCATCGCAGACAAGGCCAGCTGACGGACACGACACGGCAGCGAGCGGAATCACAGCATGCATGCACGCCTTGGCACCCAGGAGCACTTGCAACGACCCTCAACCCGTCTCTGCGATATCGTCTGGGCAATCCTGATAGCCGAGAACGCCGTCAGCCCCGCAGCAGCCCGGTGGCGCGAGCAGGGCCCTACCAGGCTTCGAACCCTAATCGTCGGTCACTTCTGGTAGCTTTGACGGCTGCTCAAGTGCCGCAGCCCCCTCTGCCGCTCCGAGCCGCGCTTCTCCTGCTCACAGCGCCGGCCTCTGCGTGTCGTGAGCCGCTGGCACAAGCCACACCGACATGCTCGTCATGAATCACGCCGTCCGAGGCTGCCCTGCAGGTGAGCCACTCGACTGCCGCCACCGCCGCCGCCGCCGCTGATGGCGGACGCGCTGTTGCGCCAGTTGGGCGCTCTAGTCAAGGGCTTTGGGACCACAGCCACCAACACAGCGGCAGCGGAGCAGCTGAGCATGGTGGCGCAAGATGCGCTGCACAGCATGCGCTACGCATTCCCTGGGGAGCCTCTGCGCGTGCCGGCGCTCAACGATGCTGAGCGTGCAGCTGCGACAAGGTGAGGGTGTAACCCTCTCCTACCAGGTGCCTGGCTGCTCGACCAAGCGGGTTTGCATGGTGGTGCGCTTTGCGGCATCTTCTTGCCTGAAACAACAGCCTGCCGCACTTTCCGCTCCCGCAGCAAGTTGGTGCGGCTTGAAGCGGCTGGAAGCATTGGGGGCCACCCTTCAGCGTGGCAGCAGCGGAGGCGGCGGCGGCAGCAGCGGCGGCCGCCGCCGCATCAGCACCCCATTCCTGCTGCAGCTTCAGGCGGCTTGGCAAGCACTCTACCTGGTGCAGGCCCTAGCCGGCGCACTCTGCAACCCGGCAGCCCTGCGGCCCCACTTGGCAGCACTCGTTGCCACGCTCCTGCAGGCGGGCACCGCTGTCCTGGCTGCGGGGCTGCATGCAGGCCAGCAGACGCTGATGCTCGGCACGCTGCGCCAGCAAGCATGCTTGACTTTGGCTTGGACGACTGCGAGTCGCACGGCCTCCCACTGGACGCCTCACCCGAGCCCACCGCCGCTGTGCTGCCCTGGCTGGCGATGGTGGCGGCGGCCCTGCGGCAGGTTGCAGGTGACGCACTGCTCAAATAGCTGGCCGCGTGCAGTTGCATGGCTGGCCATGGCTGCTCCCCAGCCTGCGACCGAGTCTGCTGCTACCGCCCGCCTTGCATGACAACCGGCCAACTGCGCTTCTCGGGCACTTGCCTGCCTGCCCAATGCAGAGGGCCCAGCCTAGACAACTTGGAGAGCTATGGCGTGTTGTGCAGCAAGCTGCTGGCTGGCATGGCGTTTCCGCGCTGGCAGCCCAGCCAGGCGTCCCCGCAGCAGCAGGAAGCGGTGCTAAGCATGCTGCTTGATGCAGCCCTCCGGCAGTGGCGGCAGCATTGGAGGATGGCAGCTTTACAGCCGAGCAGCAGCGGACCGCCCTCCGCACACTGACGCATGTTCCTGAGGCTCTGGATGCACTCAACTCCGGATTGCAGCGCCGGCTGGCTCGCCCAAGCAGCGCCCAGGCAGCCATGGGGGAGCAGCCCGCATTGCTGCCCTGCCGGGCGCCCTGCCTTGCGCGGCCGCCGAGTCGCAGCTTGCAACGCACATTGCCACCTTGCTCTTGGTGGCTGTGCTGAGCGGGGCCACCCTTGGGTTGCCTGTGGGCGGCACAGCAGAACCAGCTGCTGCTGCCGCCATGGCAGCCCCATGCGCTGGCCGTGAAGACTGCGAGGCAGCCTGCTGGGAAGTGCTGCAGTGCTTCCCCAGACTTGCGGCATCTTTGCGGGCTGTGGCTGAGCTGGGCGCCCAGGACATGGCGTGCGGGGCATGCCTGAACCTAGCCTCTGCGCTGTTCCTGGTCAGGGGCGCAGCAGGCAGCCGGGTGGCAGCCGCAGAACGCTTGATCCACAGCCCACAGCAGGCCGTCCACAGGGCCCGTGCAGCACGCAGCGACCTGCAGCTGCTGCCGCCGGTGGCGCGGCTGCGTGCGCAGGAGGTGCGGCAGGCGGAGCAGGAGGGCGAGGCTGGGATTGCAGCACTGGGTACGGCTGAGGCAGCAACCGTGGCGGTCGCAGCAGAGGTGCGGCAAACTGCAGACGCTTCTGGGCAGCAGCGAGCAGCGGGCATCGCAAAAGGCGCGGCAAGCTCATCTCCGGTTCTGTTGGTCAGCCACATCATCTGCCAGCTGCTCAGCAGCGGTGCACGGGCGTCCATGCCTGGGCAGCCAGCATGTCTGCTGGTGAGGCAGGCAGCAGCACTGCAAGTGGTGCCAGCAGGACCGGTGGCGCTGCAGCCCTGAGGCCGCTGTGTCGCCTACACTCCTACGGCTGCCCCGCCGTGCACTGGCTGCTGGGCAACCAGGCAGCGCTGCCACACGACGCGCTGCTTGCAAGCGCGCTGGATGGCTTGCACAGCTTGCTGGCTGCCATCTGCGACCTTACTGAGTGCCTCGACGAGGAGGAACAGGGCGCCAGGTGGGCAGCTCTGCAGAGGCAGCTGCAGGTGTGCTTTGGCGCTGTGCACTCATGCAGGTTGGCTCCTGTAGTTACTCCCTGGCCGGCACTTTGAGCGCTGCCCTGGCACAGCAACCATGAATCAACCCAGGGCCTGCCACCCTCCCCGCCACCCGCAGTGCCCTGCTGCTGCAGGGCGCGTGCCTGGGCCACTGGGCCGCCGTGGAGGCAGCTGCCGACTGCCTGCAGCAGGGTGGCCGCAGCGCCCCTTGGGCCCAAGGGCAGGTAGACTCAGCACCTCTGCTTCTACTGATGATCAAGGGAGGAAGCCGCGCTGCCACCGGCCACGCCACCGCGCTGTGCGACGCGCTGTGCCGCATTGTGCAGACCCTGCCCGAGCTGGCCAGCCTGCGGCTGCTCTCCTTGATCCACGACCTTTATAACTTGGACCTTGATCCTCAACAGGTGTGTCTTTTGGGAGTTGGGGGAGCTTATCGCGCGGGAAGCTGGGCGCAATTTGGTGCAAAGCAAAGTGGCGTCACGGGTGTGGGCAAGGCCCGGGGGTGGGGGTGCATGTTCTGGCCAGATCCAAATCGTGCCGCCTCCTCCCGTCCCTTGCAGCCAGCCGACTGGGCAACCTACCTCCAAGCGGCACACAAGCTGGTCCGGGGCACATTGCGCTGCCCTGCCAATGCCGTGCTCTTTGTTGCTGCCGGCCTGCAGCCACTGCTGCTAGAGGATGTGGCTCGGCTGGCTCGGCTGGGCACACCTGAACACTTGGCTGAGTTTAGTGTGAAGCAGCGAGTGTGAAGCATTGGCTGCCTGTACTGCCCAAGCCCACTGCCTGCACTGACCTGACCCAAACTTGGTTTGTGCCAAGCTGGCTGGCAACTTGCAGCTACAGTTGCAGGGACAAACTGTAGGGCAGTCAGCACTGTGCGACATGGCTTCACATTCACCTGCACCTCTCCCTTGCCGCAGGGCTGCACTGCCCACTGTTTGATCAGCTGTGCTGGGACATACCGGGCATGGTGGTCAGCATGGCTTGGGAGGCGGTCAGCCAGCTGGACAGCATCCCCGCAGCCACAGGCGCAAGTGGCGGGGGAGAGGAGCAAGAGGGGCTGCTGCGCCGGCTGCGGCTGGCGCTGAAGCGACTTCCAGGCGGCGGAGCAGTGCACAGATGACGAGCTTCAGGCGAGGGCGAGGCTGAGGGCGTGCTGACGTAGCGTGCCGACGCACTGCACCTGGTGCTGCTCAGCACGCCAGAGCAAGCATCGCAACAACTCTGCCTGCCACTTGCTGCTGCCGCCGGCTGCCGGGCTGTTTTGTCGCCGCAGCCATGCAGGGCACCCAGGCGCCCGCCTGACGCAGCAAGCTCTGCAGGAGCGGCAGGTCTGGCAGCTGGGCCAAGAGGTGGGCATCATTCGGCAGCTGTTGGAGCCGGCCGCTCAGCTGGCGACCGCGTTGCTAGCAGCTCAGCAGCTGCTGGGGCGGGGGCAGGAGGCAGCGGCGGCAGTGCAGCTGGCTCTCGCGGCCGCCAACCTGCGCTGCGCCAACCTGCGCTGCGCTGAGCTGGAAGCAGGGAAAACCAAGCCATGCAGCGCGTGCCTGTTCAGCCGGTACTGCTGCCGCGCCTGCTCGGTGGCGGACTGGCGGCAGGGCGGCCACAAGCGGGTGTGTGCAGTGCTGGCGGCAGAACGCGAGCAGTGAGGTAGCGGGGGGAGCAGCAGGCGCCATAGCGGCCTAAATTTGCACAGTTCGGCGCCTTGTCTTTCTGCTCTGTTTGTGTGAATATTTGCGTCTAAACGCTGGGAGAGGCGCAAACATGGCTTTTTTTAAATAGCAAGGCATTGTCTGCAAGCTTGTGGCAGAGGACCGACGGATGGAGGAGGCGGTGCTTCGCGCGATCTGACCCGAGCGGCAGCTGAGCTGGGCTTCTCCTGCTTGCGAGCGCACATCGAAACTGCACACGCCTTCTTGTTATCGAATCGCTGCTCATCCCGCCCGATGGCTGCGGCAACCGCGAGCGCGCAACGCAGCTTGGCTGCTTGGGTCGTCCCGGCGCCCATCAGCCGCACCCGCAACATCCCGCAGCACGCACAAGTATCAGTCAATCTCGCACAGCGCTGCAGCAGCACCGGCCGCTCGGCCCGCCTTGCCGAGAGCAGCAGGGCGCCAGTGCGCTGTGCAGCCGGCGGCTTTGGCCAACAAGCAGCGGGCGAGCATACCGGGATTGCGAGCGGGGCGATCTGCTGCCTGCCTCTGCTGCTGCTGCTGCCGCTGCCGCCGCCGCCGCCGCCTGCCTCAACGCGCCGCCGCCCGTCCTGCTTGCCACCCGCAGGCAACGACGCTGCAGATGCCAGCAACGTGCCCAACTCGCGAGAGGAGTGCAGTGAGTCCGCGCCCCGCTGCTGTACAGCTTCGGTCTGGCACGAGGGCTGCCCCCACCTTGCTGCCCAGCCGTGCTCGCCTGCCGCTCACACCTGGCCTTCAAGCGCTGCACCTCCGTGTGCCAAGCTCCCGCATGAACGCAAACTGCTCCTCGTCATGCACTCTCCCTCCACCGCCCCCCACCGCCTGCAGTCCAGCAGGCAGCGGCCGCCATGGCAGCGCAGCTCAGCGCCAGCGGCAGCAGCAAGGGCCAGGGCAAAGGCTTTGGCGACGGAGCGGGCGGCCGCAAACTGTCGGTTGATGTGCCTGTGCTGGAGAGTGGGGCAGCAGCCTCTGTGCAGCTCGCGCAGGAGCTCATCGCAGCCCTGCCCAAGCAGCTAGCCAAGCAGTTTACAATCGTCAGCTGCGCAGACGGCGGGGCAGCGCCACCCAGCGGCAGCGGAGGCGGCGGCGCTCCAGTGCTGGGGCTGCAGCAGGCGCTAGGCGGGGCAGACCTGGGCGGCTGCCTGCTCATCGCCGCACCATCATCTGCGCAGGTGGGCCGGCAGGGGGAGGTGGTCCTTACCGTGTTGAAATGACGCTTTTGTGCGCTGCTTTTGGCGGCGGCGGCGGCGGCATTCCCTGCTGCTGGCGGCATGCGGCATCTAGCTCAGCTGGCCGGCCTGCTCCAGCACCACAGCGACCATGCGCTGCGGCTGCCGAGCCGTTGGCCTGTGCGTGCCAACAGAATTGTTGTTTTGCCACTGCTGCAGCTAGATTCGGTGATGCGGCTGCTGAGCCAGTTGGCCTGTGCTTGCCACCATGCCTTTCCGTTTGGTCTGTCCACTGCTGCAGCTAGACTCGGTGATGCGGCTGCTGGCGTACTGGCGGGGCCCCGGTGCGGTGGTGCTGAACGCGGACTGGAGCGCGGACAAGGCGCCGGTTGAGCAGGTACGACTGCTGATGCGTGGTGCCATGCTGCAGCGATGCTGCATGCCAGCATGCTGTCGTACGGAGGGGGCCGAGTTGACGATTGCAGTGCCGACGGAACGTACTTGGAGCAGGGGTGCCTTGCTGCATGCGCTTGTGGCAGCTGGTTCGGCAGGGCGCAACCGACTCATGCGCTGTCTCCCGGCTCCTGACAGGACGGTCGCTCGCTGCGTTGTCTTGGTTGTCAACCGGCTGCTGCTGCCTTGCGTGGAGTACTGTCGAGTTCTGCGTCAAGTAGTGTCAACATTATTGACTGAATTGCACAACACTGGTGTGCAGGTGGCTTTTGTCAAGTCGTTTGAGGCCGTCTACTGCTTCCTGCCGCTGATGGTGAAAGTGCTGTTTATCGGCCAGGTGCGAGCAGGCTTGCTGCGCTGAGGCAGACCCCCATTTTTTTTGCTTTGTGGTGAGCTTGCCCCCCCTCGCTCGCCCTGCGTGCGTGCCCTGTGTGCCTCCGCCGCTGCTGCTGCTGCTGAGCTTTTCGGCAAGCTGCCCCTGCCTGCAGGATGGCGCTGTGTTCAAGTACTGCACCGGCGGCAACCCCAGCTCCACGCCCTGGCGCATCTTTGGCAAGGAGGGTGAGCTCAGAATATATTTTTTCCAACTGTGTTTCAGCAGGGCCTGAGCTTCAACATCTTTGGCAAGGAGGGTGAGTGGTGCGCCATGCCTTGCCAACAATCTGTGGCTGCCATTGCAGTGAAAAAATTGACGAGTGCAGAATATATTTCAAACTGTGTTAGAGCAGGGCCTGAGGCCTCAGCGGTGTGGTTGGGCAGCAGTGTGCTACAACTCCGCTTGTAGTCTGTAGGCCGATTCTTGCTGCTGGGCCTGCAAGCTGGCTGATGTGCCGGTGTGCAAGTGCGCTGCTGCACCACCCGCAGGCAACAAGCTGCAGCCGATTGGGCGCATGTCGCAGCGGCCGACCAACACCGACCTTGAAACCGTGTTCTACAACGCCTATGCTGGTGCGCAGCGGTGTGCTGGTGTTAACTGATCCGCCGGCTGACCAGCGGAGCGCTGCTGTGCAACGACGTGTGCGGGTCGCTGCGCGCCCATACCTGCTCAAATCACATCCTGTCTCGCTTCAACCGCACCTCTCAACCTGGCATTCCGCAGCCAACAACCCGCTCAACAAGGGGCTGAAGAGCATTACTGGAATCTTCAACGGCGGCAAGAAGTGAAGCTGAAGTCGATTGCACTCTGAAACCCAACCATCCACGGCTGGGATGCTGCCTGCAGCAACCTTGGCAGCTGTTTGAGCCGTGACATTTGATGCACACTTGAAAGCACCCCTGGAGCACTTGCACGAGCGAGCCTGATGCCAGCTGTAAGAACTGTTCCTCCGGCTGGTGGCACCAGCAAGCACCAGCATGCTGCCCATCATCAGCCCGCCTTTTGATAAGCACCAACGTCCCGACTGAAGCAATGCCCCTCCACCTGGCTGACTCTTTACACAGCTGTGCACACACATCAACATCAGCAGTTCCACAACTAACCAATCAATCAAAGCTGCGGCGCGGCTGCCGCATGCCCTGCCGCCTTCTGGCCAGCTCGGCAGCAGCACAACCGCCTGGCATTCCCAAACTCTTGCTCAACCCTGCTGGCTTGCAGCTGTGGGCCTGTGCCCGTCCAGCCGCTGTCCGCCACCCCACAACTGCTGCTGACCGTTCTGTACGTCAGCCAACTGCTACCCTGACTTGCTGCTCAGGTGGCTCTTGCCCTGTTGCCGCACTGCGGGCCGGGCTGCCAAGTCAACACAGGGCAAGCAGGCTTAAGCCTGTGACGCTTCAGCTGTGGCACACGGCTCACTCCATCTGCGGCTCCAGCACGTGTTCCGCCACAGGGCTGCGCACCGTCTTCTCCAGGTCGCCTTCCGGCTCCTGTGAGAAAATATTGAGCAGAATCATTGGGAGTAAAGGTTAAACTCGGAAGGGACTGTGCGCCGTCTTCTCTAGGTCTCCCTCCGGCTCCTGCTTGGGAGGAAGGCGGTTGACAGGTCGAGAAACGAGCCATGCTGCAGTGTGCAGGCAGCACAGCTCCGGGCAGGGTTCGAGGTACAGCTTTGGACAGAAACCTTGGATTCCAGTGCCGAGCCAACCAGCCTTCGACACCTGTTGTCAAGCCCTCCGCACCCACCTGCTTGCCCCAGGCGCCGCCGCTCACGCCAGAGCTCCCGCCAGCGCCGCCGGCACCAGCGCCTGCACCGCCACTGGAAGCGCCGCCCGCACCGGCACCAGAGCCAGAGCCGGCACCAGAGCCGGCACCAGAGCCAGAGCCGGCACCAGAGCCAGAGCCGGCACCAGAGCCAGAGCCGGCACCAGAGCCAGAGCCAGCGCCGCCAGTGCCCTTGATGCCGCCAGCGGTGGGCGCCCCGGCAGCAGCGCCGGTGGCACCAGCATAGGCAGCGCCCTCGGGCTGCCCCTCCTCCTGCGCCTGCACAGCGTAGCTGCGCATCTGTGGAGTAGAAGCAGAGGGTAGAAAGCAGGGAGGGGAGGGGTCAGGGAGGTGCGCGAGCTGGAGTCGTAACGCAGTCAGTGCCACAGCGATGTGCCTGCACGCCATGGCTGCCCACCTGCAGAGCGGGAAGCAGCGAGGAAGGGGAGCAGGCAGGCAAAATGGGAAAAATGGTGAGGATTACGCCCCTTTTTCCCAATGTTGCCTGCGACTTGAGCAAGTTGCAGACAACTGCACACGCTCCCAAATGCCGCCTCAGCACACAGCCCCGCCACGCGACTTGGTGCACACCCTACAAAACACCCCCTCAGCCTACTCTCATCCCGTCTCACCTCACTCGCCACCTGGCCGGACGGCATGCCAGTGCTGCCGCTGCCGCCGGTGGGGCCGGCGCCGCTGCCGCCCTTGCCCTGCAGGGGGGAAGGCGCCAGCGGCAGGTGAAGCGTCAGGTGCCTGGCAAGGCAGCATGCTCCCTCGAAGCGAGCTCGGCCAACCGACATGCCCCAAGCTGTCGCATACCAGCCAGCAGTGAGTGCCCCACGCACTTGCATGCTTGAAGCCGAGCCAGCATGGCCAACAGTTCCTGCCCACCTGTGCACCCTCAAAGCTCTCCTGGCCGGCCGGCTGCCCCTCCTCCTGCACCTGGGCGGCATAGGCCTTCACCTGCGGAGCGCAGATCGGGCAGCAACGGGTTGTAATGCCGAGGGCCCACCGCTCAGCTGATGAAACACTCGCGCAGGCAGGGCGCCAAGCATGCTGGAGCGCCGCACTGCAAGCAACTGCACAGCATGCGGTGGTAACCTGTAACCTTGGATGGGACCTACCCACCACATCCCCCCTCTCGGGCTCACCTCTTTGGCCACCTGCGAGGAGGGTGCGCCCGAGGGGGTGCCGCCGGTGGCGCCGCCGTAGCCCTGGGTCATGTCCTCGGGGGCTGGAGGGGAGGAATGGAAGCCCAAACGCAGACAGGTTGGGCGGATGGAGTGTGCAGCGGTGGCGCCGCCGCAGCCCTGGGCGTAGCCCTGGGTCATATCCTCGGGGGCTGGAGGGGAGGAGAGCGGGAAGAATGGCGGCTGGGGATGCCATTCAGCACTCAGCCTAGAGGTGCGGCGTGTTGGTCGCGCAGCAGCAGCCCTGGCTCATGCCTCCAGGGCTTCATGATAGTGAGAGGTAGCAAAAAGTAGGGAACAATCGAGTTGTGACCATGGAATGGCCAGCTGTGGCAGCAGAAGGCTTCATGAAGTGAGTGCTGCACACGCAAGTCAGCCACCAGCAGCAGCAGCAGCAGCAGCAGCAGCAGCAGCAGCAGCAGGTTAACCGCAGCACAGAGAACCCCACTCACATGCCCCGCTGCCCTTGCCGGCGCCAGCGCCAGCACCAGTCTTGCCGGCGCCCTTGCCAGCGCCAGCGCCAGCGCCACTCTTGCCAGCGCCCTCCGGCAGCATGCCCTCCTTGACCGCTGAAGCGGGCACGCACACCACGCCCTCTGCATCCTTCTCCGCCGCCAGCTGCTGCCCGCGCTCGTACGTCTGGCGGACTGTGTCGGGCAGCTGCACACAGGCCATTACAGGAGGAGACGAGGTGTCGGGAGGAGCCCGAATTGTCCTCTCACGCCATGGCAAATCTAGCCGCTGGCTCATGGAAGGGTCACGGCCGCCAGCGGCTGCTCATGTTAGCAGCACCTCCTCCCAGTTGCATCCCGCCAAACTCCCAGTTGCAACTGTTACCAGCTAGTTACCAAGCCGCGAGCAGCTCACCGAAGTCACAGTCTCCTTGGTGCTGGTGGCAGCCTGTGCCGCGGCGGCCTTGGTGGTTTCCACTGCAGGAAGGGGACGAAGTATGGAAGTGCGCACATTAGCGGTGCAGATGCGCAGCTGCGAGACGGGCCGCCGTCGGAGATGCAAAGGCACGTTTTGCCAGACTGGTCGGCTGTCTGCCCAAGCGGTGCAAGGGTGCAGCGGTGTGTCCCTGCACCTGTGCAACTGCCTCCCACACCGACTCTGGCCCCAACGGCGCCGAAGCCGGCCGCCAAGCAGGGCAGCCACCCGCTGCAGAGGTGCAGGCAGTGTGTTCCCGCATCAGCGCGACGTATTGTGGTCACCCTCAACGCCACCTCCAGCGCCGACGGGTGGGCCCAAGCTCCGTGAGCCATGCTGCTTGAGTGTAGCCTGCTGCGGCTGCTGCCGCAAGCCACTGTCGCCAGCAGCACAGCTGCTTGCAGAGGCTTGGTTCAGCGGCCTGGCAAGCCACACAATTGCACAGATGGCATGCTTTTGTGTTCCTGTGCTGAATGTCAACTGGTGCAGTGGCGCAGTGGTGCGTTGCATTCCCCAACTCACCGCAACGGTTGGACGAAAAGTGCCCGGCTGCACCTGGCGAGGCTGCCCGTTTCCCCCAACCATCACATACACAGAGGCGCAGGGCCTTGAAAAGCGGCTTCCGGCTGCACGGCCCAGCTTGTAGGGATGCTTAGCACTGCAGCCAAACTTCTGGTTCTCTGAATAACCACAACTGCTACATTTCTCAAGGGCCGTCTCACCCGCTGTGCCACACCTCGACCCTATCCAGCGTTCACACGACTTCCATGGAGGGTGCGGGGCAAGGTGCGGTCCCACCCAGCTGCACAGCTTTGCTTGCCAACTAAGCAGGCAGAGCAGCTGGGCAGGATCTACACCAAATGCCCTGGTGCTGGCACTGCTGCCACCGGGAAGCCCTCCGATCGATCGGGAGCTGCTGGGGCGCAGACCGCCGGCCGGCTGCTCGGCTCTGCTTGCATCGAAGCAGGAAGAGCAGTCAGCAAGCGCATCTTCAATACCCAGCTGCTGCTCGGCTGTATCAATCGGATGCATCCGCGAGTCTGGTTGTGCAGACTTCCCACTGTCATTGGGAAATGTCAGTGTCAACCTGGCGCTCTGCCAGCTCAGCAAGCAGCTGCCCATGCAGGCATGTGCCCATGTGCGGGGGCACATACACACAGTTGTGGTCAGTGTCCACCACAACAGTACACAGGGACGATGCACAGCTGAAGGCCAGCCTCAACTGCTGTTCCGCCATGCAGGCGCAGGGCTGTTTCCACTGCAAGGACCGTTGGCTATTATAGTGCGGCCGGTCCGCCATTGTGCGCAAGGTGTGTTGGCCAGCAGCGCAAAGGCTGCCGAGATTTGACAGCTGCACCTGACCATCTGCCGCACCAGCACACGCGCGACGCAATGCACGATGGTGGCACGGTGTGGCATGCCCACCGTGGCACGTCGGTTGCAAGGGTCTGGCCAGCGCACAGGCCAGCTGCTCAGCTCAGCTTGCAGCGAGCTGGTCTGAGCAGCCGAGGTGTCGCAGTACTAGCCCCTGCTGCGGTACGAGGATGCTCACCGAGGTGACCAAACCTAAACGAAGCTCTGTTGGGATTGCCACACGGCTGCCGGGCCGGGAAATGGCTAGCAGATCAGCTGTGGAATGCCACCGCATCACGCACAAAGGGCAGTGGATAGGGAAAAAACGGGCCCAGGCTTTCCCAATGCGTGAGTCGCGGAGGCCATCTGGGCATTAGGGCAATCAGAGCTGCTGGGGCGTAGCACCGCCAGCTGGCTGCTCAGCTTTGCTTGCAAAGAAGCAGGCAGAGGAACCCGCCTGTGGGACCAACGCAACCCAGCTGCGGCTGGAAGTCACTCAGTGACTACGTCTGCCAGGCTGGCAGATGTATCCGCTCTGGGTGGGCGCAGCAGTCGCGCCCACCTGAACAGCTGGCCTTCCCTGTTCTGCACCGCCCCCTGGCATCCCAACGTTTCTTTCCGTTGTGAGTGAATTCTACCAGCCCGCTTCATGCACGTAACGTACACGCTGCAAAGCACCCCTTGGTCTACCCACCTGCAGAGGTAACAGACTCCTTGACGTACGCCACAGCATCGCTGGCCGCCTGGCGCGCGCCCTCCGCCACTGCAGGGCAAGTTGCGGGAGAGCACGTGCGCTTGTTGGACACAGGTGGCGGTCATCGCCGGCAAAGTGCAGACTGACGGGACACGGGTGGCGGTATTCGCCCGCACAGTGCAGGCTGGCCTCGTAAGGGATGGATGGCGAGCATGCCCATCACCTGCCTGTCCTGCTGGCATGGCAAACTCGGCAGCAGTCAAGACACCCTCCACCACCCAACACTCACTGATGCTGGCCGTCTCGCTCAGCCCGCCGGCGGTGGCGCGGCCCAGCTGGGCGGTGGCCTGTGAACGGGAAGGGTGCAGGCATTTCCAGTGAGATGCACGCAGGCACACATCGCACCGCAACCCCCAAGCTTACTCTCAGACCCCGCCAGTTTGGGGCCCGGCGTGCAGACCAGCACTCCTGCCCCCCTGGTGTGCGCCCCGTTCCCAACTTGGCAAGGTTGCTCAACATACCACCGCACAAATCAACTTGCAGCAGCGCACCTCGCCAGTGCCCTTGGCGGCGGCGGCGGTGTCAGCAGCCACCTCCTGCGCTCCCTCCACGTACGGCTGGGCGGCCGCCTTGGCACGCTCAGCCTGCAGCATATGGAGCAGGCACAGAGCAAGAAAGTGCGCAAGTTGGGTAGAGCAGCGGTGCTCGACGTGTGCAGAAGGTTTGCTGAGAACAACGGCTCAGCTTTATTCCTAGCCTCAGCAGCACCATACCGAAGCCCGCGCATCATGGCTCGCAAAACCCATCGCTTACCTGCTCAGCAGCCACCTGGCGGGCACGCTCCGCCGCTGCGGAGGCGCTGTCGCGGGCAGCCGCAGCGGTGCTGGTGGCCGCCGCCTTGGCGCGCTCAGCCTGCAGGGGAAGGCGGGGTGGACAAGCTTGAGTAGGTTTGGAGGGCAAAGCTGAATGGATTTGGAGGGCAGAGCTGAGTTGGTTGCAAGACAGACGTGGCAGCCAGTGCAGCCGCAGACGCCAAGAGCAGGTCAGTATCGCACACTGCCTCCCAATGGCCATCAGCACAGCAGCCCACCTGCTCGGCGGCGGCCTGGCGGGCACGCTCCGCGGCGCTGGCGGCCGTCTCGCGCGCAGACTGGGCAGCGCCTGCCGCTGTATCACGGGCAGACTGGGCAGCGCCGGCGGCCGTCTCCTGCAGGGCAGGGAAGCAAAGGTGTGGATGCAGCGTGACATTGATGTTCTTGGAACTGCCGCTTGACGAGGGCAGGCAGCTGGGTTCAGTTCCGCTTCTGAGCATGCGGTGACTGCAGGCAAGTCAGCCAGCCAGCCAGCCAGCCATGCGCCATGCAGCCAGGCTGCAGGGCTGCAGTTGAGCTCGACCAGCACCAGAAGACATTACCAAAGGAGCACCTACTCCGCCCACCCAGAAGCGGCACCCACACCCACCTGGGCAGCGGCCGCGGTGTCGGCAGCCTTCTGCTGGGCGGCGGCGGTGGTGTCGGAGGCCACCTGAGCGGTGGTCTCAGCGGCCTCGCCTGCGTGCAGAAATGGAGTAGGCCATGCATCTTGCGGCTTTGGCAGTGCCGCGAGTGAGTCGGTACTGTTGGGAGCCGCCGGAGCACAGAACGGCCCCAGGGGCACCAGTCGCCCTGAGTTACAGGTATGGATGCAACCGAACCCGCCCAAGCCTCCCAAACACCACGTCGGTCACCCACCGGTCTTGCGGGCGGCGCCCTGGGTCACAGTCTCCTCGGGGGCAATGCCCAGCTTCTCTTTGGCGGCCTGCAAAGGGGCAACGGAAACGCAACACCTGCTTTATCTACACATTTCAAACGGAGCAGTTGATGGTGGGTGGCATGATGCGCGTGTGCAGGGCAACAGCCATGTCCTTGGCCAGCCCTTCAGCAGGGGAGGAGCTGAGCAGGCACCGGCTGTTTGCACCCGCTGGGCAGGCGCCAGCTGCATGCACCCACCTGCAGCTGCTTGCACCCGCCGAGCAGGCGCCGGCTGCATGCACCCACTGAGCAGGCGCCAGCTGCATCTTGCGTGCAGGCATGCCTGCACCCACCTGAACCATCTCCCCAACCTTCTCGCTGGCGGCAGCCGCCGCCTGGCGCACGCTCTCCACCACACCCGCCGCCTGTTGCTGCGCCGCCTCCGCAGCGCCAGCAGCCGTCTCCTTGGCAGCCTGCGCTGCGCCGGCGGCGCCCTCGGCTGCTGCCTGGCCCACACCCTGCACTGCGCCCGCGGCGCGGCCGGCAGTATCGGCAGCCGCCTCGGTGCCGGCAGCAGCCGTCTCCTTGGCCGCCTGTGCGGCACCAGCCGCCTTCTCCTGGGCGGCGGCAGCGGTGCCGGCAGCCGTCTCCTTGGCAGCCTGCAGGGGTTCGGAAGGGAGGCCTTGCTCAGCCAGTTTGCCAGAAGCACTGCACCCTGGGCAAAACACTGCGAGCAGCCCACGTTCCTGCCCAAGCTCTCTGGATGCAAACATGCCATGCCCCCCAGGTTCAATCGCAATCTCCAACCAGGCGCAATCCACACCGGCAGCACCCACCTGGGCCGCCTCGCTGGCACGTCCTGCCACCTCAGCGCCCACAGCGCGCGCCGACTCAGCAGCACCAGCCGCCGTCTCGCGAGCCGCCTGGGCGGCACCTGCCGCCTTCTCCTGGGCGGTGGCCGCGGTGCTGGCAGCCGTCTCCATGGCAGCCTGGGCGGCGCCGGCGGCGCCCTCGGCGGCCGCCTGGCCCACACCCTGCACCACGCCTGTGGCACGGCCGGCTGCCTCAGCCGCCGCCTCAGTGCCGGCAGCAGCCGTCTCCTTGGCAGCCTGGGCGGCACCCACCGCCTTCTCCTGGGCGGCGCCTGCCGTCTGGCGGGCAGACTGGGCAGCGCCGGCGGCCGTCTCACGAGCATTCTCAGCCGCACCGGCGGCAGCGCCCTTCACACGCCCAGCTGCCTCAGCAGCCGCCTCTGTGCCGGCAGCAGCCGTCTGGCGCGCGGTCTCAGCAGCACCGGCAGCTGTCTCGCGGGCAGATTCAGCTGTGCCGGCGGCGGCGCCCTTGACGCGGCCGGCTGCCTCGCCTGCAGCACCGCTCACATCGTAGCCACTGGGCAGGCCGGACTCATCATACTGCGGTGTTGAGAGAGCAAGGTGGTGGTCGGTGAGGAGCTGCTTAGAAGTGCGCAGTGCCGCCCACATCGCAGCCGCTGGGCAGGCCAGATTCGTTCGCATCTGCAACTGAACAGGGTGTGGAGAGGGATGATGTGCAAGCTGGCCGGCTTCATACTCCTGGCTCCGGAATGCACAGCTTTCTCCACCCAATTGAAGCTGCTGCACTGCTCGCCACACCCAAATAGGAATCAAAAAAACCTGCTGGGCATGTGCTCACCTGCGCCCCGCCAGTCGTGCTCTTGCCGGCGGCTCCCGCAGCAGCGCCCGACGGCACCTGCAGAGAGCGAGAGAGACAGCCGGATATCCTCAGCACCGATGTTGTAGCAACAGCAGCAGCAGGCGGCAGCGGCAGCTCACCGTCCGCGGCGGCGGCACTTCCCCCACGCTGCTCGCAGCGATCGGAGCCACGTGTTGCTTGCACCTTCCTTTGAAACTGCCTTTGAAGCTACTCACGCGGCCTCTCCGCGTACAGCTGTCCCTGCGGCCCGGCGTCCCCGCGGCCCGGCCAGCACTATATAAGCCGACCCCTCGCCTGCCTTGACATCAAGTTTTAGTCTCTTTTCTTGATCATCAACCTTTTAAGAATACCTCGAGCACCCCCCGACTAGCAGCTGGACAGCACGGGCTGGCCGGCGTGCTACAGATGTGGAGACCACGTGATCCAACTGCCCCCCAACTTCACGCTGCTGGTCAGCACTGAGGGGAACCAGCTGCCCAGTTTGACACGGCACGGTGCTTGGATGCACAGGGATGGCAAGCCTGTGGCACCAGCCAACCAGCATGTCGCTTCAAGTTCATCCACAAAGGCATCGTGTCCGGCAGCCCGTCGTCACTGGGAGAAGGAGGCGGCTGCGCTGCCAGCTCAAGATGCACTGCTTGCAGCTGCTCTGTGCAGCAGAATGGAAGAGCTGTTGGCATGGAGCAGCTGAAATTGCAGAGCTCGTACAGAGCTGGGGCGCACCGCTCCGCTAACTCCCAGGTTCCATGCAGGTGATGCAGGCACGTCAAGTGCTCTGATACGCACAAATCGCAACCACCTAAGCAAAAACTCAATCTCCGCAAGTGAACGCAGAATGATTCTTGCTGGTGACTGGAGGCTCCGCAGTGGGTGCTGAGATGCGGCTGGTGCTGCGAACAGGTGCCTGGGCTCTTGAAGGCCGCTTCATGCCAACATCCGCTCGTGGCACTTCAACAACATGACAGTCACACACAGCGTCACCTCAAGCGATCTCATGCTCAACAATTGGAACTCGTAACCGCACCAAAAGATTCCCTGCCCATCCCCTGCTGCCCAGAGAGGGTAACAACTACCAGAACCAGCTCAGCACAAGCTCTGCATGAGCCGCCGGCTCAGCCAGCGCCTGGGTAGAGCTGGTGGCTGATGCTGTGTCTGATCTAGGAGTGCTGTTGGACGAGCGAATGGGATGGCTGTGACAACAACTGAAATTACGCTATCAAGCGCCCCACCTCACTCTGGTGGCCTACCGCCTGATGCGGGGACCTCCGTTCTGTGTCTCTCAACAGCCCATTCAGTTGCGGCAGCAGTGCTGCCGGACTCGCAGGATCTAACTCAGGTTCAGCCGAGCTGCAGAGCCAGGCGCAGTGAAGCGCGCCTAGTGGTGCAGCTCGCGCCCTGGGTCAGATCCCTCCAAGGCAGCACTAGCGCATGTACATTGTCGCACTTTGCTATCACACGCCCCACCTGCACATTCTGCCTGATGCGGGAGCCTCATTTTCTGTGTCTGTGAACAAGCCCAATCAGTTGCGGCTGCAGCGCTGCAGGATCTGACTCAGGCTGAGTCGAGCTGCAGAGCCAGGCGCAGTGCAGCGCGCCCAGTGGTGCACCTCGAGTCAGCTTCGAGATCAGATCCCTCCCGAGCACCATTGGCAGCAGGTGCATTGATATCAGTTGCCCCACCATCACACCCCGCATCACTCTGCGCCGCCAGTTTGGCACATCAGAGCAGCGCCGGTCCCTCTGCGGCGCCAGCCGGGTGTGCCCAGCAGTGCAGGGAGCCTGTGGCAAGAGCTGAGACGCACCAATGCTCGTCGCCAGTTCTCAGCCGGCCATGTGTCGGCATCGCACTGAGCGACACTGCAGCATGAGCCCTGGATCCGACCGGATCATGCAGAGCTGTAGGACTGCAGGGACAGGCACTTCCTATGGTTGGGACAAGCGGCAGCTCGTTGCATCTGCAAGACCAGCCTCGGTCGGCGCCAGGATGGCCTCGCAGCAGGCAACGGAAGCCGCGAATCCAACCAATGTCTGGCCCTCTCGCGCCATCGACCTTTGGAGGCATACCAGTGAAGAGCGTCGCACAGGCCAGCCCGGAGGCTCAGCAGGATGGAGACGGGCCCGCTCACTGAAGGTCTGGAAGGCGTGCAGGACCGCCGTCAGACCCCCGCGAACGAGACCCGTGACTGCCTGGGTGACCGCACGCCTGCCGAAGCCCCCTGTGCTGCGTACTCCTTGGCACCGCCAAAATATATGCTCGCCTGAAGCACAACTGCTTCTTGCAAGTGACCGACAGCACAAGATCTCGAGAAAGAATCTCAGCCCACCTGCGCCTCCTCCCCGGCGTAGCCCTCCTCAGCCTCAAAGTCCTCGCGGGCGTGGGCGCGCGCCCCAGGGAACAGCTCCTCTGCTCCGAAGGAAGGGATTGCATATGTCGTTGTACACAGCTCAGTTTGCGGTGTAGGGTGGCCAAGTGCAGCTGCTGCCTGCACCATGTACAAAGAAGCGCCGGTCCGGACAGCACCCAAAAGCGCTGCAGCCCGACTGGCTGCCTGCTTTGTTGCACCAAACTGGCATGCAGAACCAGCCTCACTCACCGCCGTGCTTGATGCTGCGGGGGTAGGGCTCGTGCAGCCCCTGCTCGCTGGGGGTCTTGTGCACGGCGCCTGTGCGTACGTTGGGAGGTACGGCCAAATTTGGTTCAAACCATCAGGCAGGGCAGTGCAAGGAGCTTGGGTGCGTGCTCAGTTGTGTGTCTGCCGGCGTGGCAGCCATGCCTCAGACATTCCCAACCATGCCCACAGTCGCACCTGCGCCGACCTCAGCGCCGATGGGTGCGCCCAGCCCGGCAGTCTGCAGCGGGGCCGCGGGGGCGGGCACAGTGCCGACTGGCGCCGCCATGCCGGGGGCGCCGGCAGCAGCGGTGGGGCCCTGTGGGGGAGGGATGGGAGGGCAGCGGGGATAGCCATAGGCAGCTTGAGCAGTGAGAAGGGTGGCAGAGCATACAGGACTGAGCCACACGGACAGCGAAGCACACCGGCTGTGGCGCACCTGGCGGGGCGGGGTGCCGGGCTGGTAGGAAGCGTAGCCGCCAGCGGGGCCGGTGGTCTCCTGTGGGAGGAGCGGGATTCAATGGTCAGAGGTGAGTGGGTCAGTGACCGCAGCGCTTGCATGGTGGCAATGCGTGGGCACCGGCACGCAGGCAGGGCAAAGTTGTGAAGCAGTTGAGCGCAGGGCAGCAGGCCCGAGCTCTGAGTGCCCCGATGCTCGCCCACTTTGGCCCTTCCGCAATGCGCATCATGCACCATGCCTGCCCCTGGGTAAATGCAATCCCAGCCCGCACCTGTGCAAGGCGCGCGCTTACGTCAGGCTTGGCACCGGGGGCCGGCGGCGCGCCGGCGGCGCCCATGCCGCCGAGCAAGCCCGTCTCGCTGCCACCCTTGGAGTAGGTGCCGTAGGGGCCTGCAGGAGAGCATGAACAGAGGGGCAGTGGAGTGCTGTGTGAGTCCAGGAAAGCGTGGCAGAGGGCATCCAGCCGGCGCAGGCGGCGGCAGCTGCATGAGCACTTGCGCGGCGGCGGCCCTTGGACGGCGGCGGTGGCAGCGCAGACGCGGCGGCCGGCAAGCCGCAGATCCAGCCCTCTATCTCGCGCCTGTGGTCTCCTGGGGCAGGCGCTCGCCCCCAAAGCCGCCCGTCTGGCCGGCCAGCCCGGCTGCAGCCTCCTGGCGGGCCTCCCTGGCCGCCTCGGCCAGGCGCTCCCCACGCTGCTTAAGTTCGCTGTTCGTGGAAGACATGGTGGTGGGGTGTGAGGGTCGGGAGCTCGCAAGTTGTGCAGGGTGGCTGTTGGAGTCTGCCCCTCTGCTGAGACAACTGACACAGAGAGATCGAGAAGGGAGAGCAGGGCCAACATGCAATGATCTAGAGCCGGCGGCCAGCCCCATGCGGGCAGATGAGGCTGCCAGCTTCAAACCAGCTGCCAACGCATCTTCCTTTGGTCAAAACACCTCTGGTGGCTGCCTCACTTGTGGTTTCAACACCTGCTTGACATCAGGGTGCCACTCACGACCAACCTCTGGGCCTAGCGAACCTCGAGCTTGGATTTGCCTGCCAAAAGAAGTTGGGCGGGCACTTGCGCCACCCCAGCTGCCCAGCTGCGCAACATGCACTTGATTGCAAAGCCGCATTACAGGCTCTGGCATGATTGCGGTTGAGCGAAGCTATCGTACATGGCTATGGTACACAGTTTGCAGGGTTCTGCAAAGCCTGAAATGCAGCCTCACTGCTGCCTGGGCTCATGCCGCCACCTGCAGCCGCAGCCGCTTGCTGTGCCGCAGGCGGGGCTGGAACTCGGCTTGCAGCTCCGCTGCGGCATGGTGCCAGTGCGCCCGCGGCGGGGCAGCGGCTGGTGACGTGGGTGGGCTACCTGCTGCTGGACCGGCTGCTGCTGGGATTCCCTGACTGGCCCTGCTAGGGTTGGCCGCAGACGCAGCAGCAGCAGTCGATGCTGCCGCCGCCCTGCCAGCCGCCTCGCGCTGCCGCTGCTGCCGCCGCTGCTGCCGCTGCTTGCGGCTCAGGCGGTGCGTGTGCGGCTGCTGGCTGTTGTGATGTATCTGGGACACCACTTCGCCCACAGCCGCAGCGGCCGCTGCCTGCAGGCTCTGCCGCAAGCTGCTGGCTGTGTCAACACTGCTGGCGGGCCGCACCTGGCTGGAGGTGGCAGCAGATGACGGCGGCATGCATGCGCCTGCCCTATGCCCCGCTGCCGCCGCTGCTGCTGCTGCCGCTGTCACAGCTGGTGACCCTGCAGCTCGCAGCACTCCTGCCGATGCCGCAGCTGCTGCCAACCCTGTGGGCAACACCGCTGCCTCTGCTGCCGCCGCTGCTAATGCGTCCTGCCCCTCCTGCTGCTGCCCGTCGGCAGGGCCGCCCTGCCCCTGCCGCCGCCGCTGCCGCCGGCGCTTCTTTCCTCCCTGCGCCTCCGGCGGCGGCAGCAACTGCTCTGGCGCCAGCGCCGGCAGCAGCAGGCCGGCAGGGAGTGGGCCTGCACCGGCGGCTGGGATTGCAAAACCGCTGCTCTCAAGCGCAGCAGCAATCTCCGCCTGTGCCAGCCAGTGGCCTAGGGAATGGTCCATCAGGCTGCTGCCAAATGGCTGGCCGGCTTCTTCCTCCTCCTCCTCCTCCTCCTCCTCCCCTGCTGCGGCTGCTTCCGCCTCTGTCGCAGCAGCCACCGCCGTTTCTGCTGCTGCAAACTCTGCTGCAACCTCTGCTTGCGCCACAGCCACTGCTACTGCCTCCTCTACTGCTGCCGCTGCTGAGTCCACAGCTGCGCCGCCACCGCTGCCGCCCACGCCTGCCGAACCCAGCGCCGATCCAGCTGGCTGCGCTGCCGGCTGCAGCAGCATGCTGGGCAGCGGTGCCGGCAAAGGGGGCAGGGGCAGCTCCTTAGCTCGAGCCAGCAGCTCCTGCAGCCCGCACCGCTGTGCCTGCCGCAGGCTGTTGGCGAAGCAGGGGTGCAGCTGCGGGGCAGGGCAGGGGAGGCAGACCAGGCGGCACGTTGGCCCAGCAGCAGAAGCAGCAGTCATCCAAGCTATGCAAGCTTATTCGCACACAACGCAGGCTGAGCTGCCGCGGCAGGGTGTGACCCGGGTGCTGCAACGAGCTGGCCAGATGCCATCCCTGCGCTGCTTCCCACCTGGAACCGGCGGCGGCCGCACTTGGCAGGCGGCGGAGTGTCCTCCCTGCCGCACACGTGCGCCTGGGCCTCCAAAAAGTAGCGTGGTGCGGTGGCGGCCACGCATTCCAGCACAGCACGCAGCGGCACCCTGCGGCAAGGGGCAGGATCGACCGCTCATGGCAAGGTTCCAGGTGCAGCAAGCAAGGCTTTGCGGCATACCCTAAGGCACAGTCCCAGCCTGCCCTGCTATGCAGCCACGCCTGCTTGTGCCGGGCGCAGGCTTTGTTTCACAGCACACAAGACGCACCAGGCAAATGCGCTCTTCTCCCCTCCAGGCACCGCCCCGGTGGCAGCGTTTTGCTCGCTGGCCAGCCGGAACATGAGCGGCGCAACAAAGGGCGTCTGTGCATGGGTGTGTGTGCGAAGCAGCATGGTCAGCGGCTGTGGTCGGCAGGGCAGCGGGTGTGGTGCAAGCGGTCGGCCCAACCAACGGTCAAACCTAGCAGCGCCCACCAACTGGCTCTACACAGCGCTGCCCCAGCCCATGTTCAGTGGCAGCTTTGAGATGTATTGGCCCCAGCCATGAGCTGCTTCTGCATTGCTGCATGGAGCATCTAGGGAAGCCTGGCCTCCCACAGCACACCTGCGTCATGAAAAAATGGTAGCTGCCCTTCTTGAGCGTGTACACAACCTGCGCAACGAGTTGGTTTGTGGGTCGGCGGGGCGGAGGCGATGCAGGGCTTGCATGAGGGACCCCAGCCCAGCTGCCGACAGCTGGCAAGCGTGGGCAGGACCGAGCCTGCAGACTGACTGGGAGCGTTTTTGCCAAGGTGCCTGGCTGCTGGCCTGCCCCAGACCACAGCTCAATTATTGCTATTATAGCAAGCCTCCCAAGCCTCCCAAAGCCTTGCCTTCAGCGCCTGCAGCGGGTCGCGCAGCTGCGCCTCAAAAGCCGCCGCCGCCAGCGCCTGCAGACAGGGGCACAGCAGTCTGTCTTGCGCAGCGCACACCTTGGCAGCTAGCCGTCCCACTGCTGCCTGCTGCAATACCAAGGCCAACAAGCCACAACGCACGCAAGCCACGTGCAATCGCTACACCACTTCCTCAAGCCACCGCCGCCCCCGAGCTCACCACGCTGGCCGCATCGACGCCGCAGCCGCCAAACAGGCCCAGCGTCTCTTCCGCAAACTCACGGGCAGCGGTGGCAGCCGAATCCAAGTCCTGCGGTGGCAGCGGCGGCAGCCGAATCCGAGTCGTGCAGTGGCAGAGGGGGGAGGCAGCCAGTGAGGGCAGGGGCGCTGCCATATGCCTCTGCCTCTCAACGCCAGGGCAACACAAGCATCCGTGCTGTGTGCCTGCGGCCAGGGAACAGTGGCAGCACCCACCTGCGCCTCGCGCCTGCCACCAAAGTCGCGCCACATCGTTCGGTACAGCTGCGCTCATCAAGTGAGGAGTGGAGGAGCTGGGTTGGAGTGGGCAGCACCTTGGCACACGCAGCGACACAAGCAGAGCTGCAGTGCAGAACCCACATGCAAGTAGTGCAAGACACCGCTCTGGCCAACCGCACCCACACAGCAAGGTGGAGCGCACCTTGCCGCCAGGGCCGGTGCGGCAGGGCTCTGCCCCTAGCAGCACCAGCACGGTGTTGTCGTGCAGGCAGAAGGGCAGCACGCCCGCCGCCTTGTGCTCCGACAGCACCCGGCTGCGCGTGAAGTAGGCCATCGCTGATTCGCGGGTGCTGCTGGGTCAGCTCAAGCTGCCAGACGTGAGCGAACCAGGCTAGGCGCTAGCGCTGCCGCTCCCGCCGCCGCCGCTCCTGCCCATTCACCGGGAGGGCGACAAGGAGCTCGGCAGCTCGTTGACGTGTCCCTGAGAGAGTGCTCTGGTGTATCGGAGGGCCGGGGCAGGCGCTGGTCGCCAGCGGGAGACGGGGGATGGCTGAACTCTCTGCTGGGGTAACGCTGCGGGCTGTATCGACCCATTGCCTACTCAGCAGTCGCTGCGTGATCGACGCCAGGCATGCAAACCCCGTTTGGCTGCGTTTACAGGAAGCCCTGCTGGCGCCCGCATTGGATGGCTCGGTGTGCCGCCATCGGCGATCGCTGCCTGCTTGTAGTGTGGCATCGTGCACTTTGATCTGGGTCGCCTGCGCAGCCATGCTGCTGGCTGCTCGGCCGCTCGGCCCGGCCGCTGCTGGCGGCCTCCTGCATGTCCTGCCGCCCACATCCGCACCGTGGACAGGCAGATGGGCACATGCAGCGGGCCAGTTGCAGCAATGCGCCGCCTACAGCCAGCCGGCGGCCAGCGGCGGCGAGGCTGCGCTGCCGCCGCCGTCGGGTCCGCTCGTCGGCATCAAGGTAGGACTGCACTGCTAGCGGTGTTAGCGGTGTGGAATGCCAAGCAGTGCTGAAGCAGTGCCAGCGGTTGGGCAGCTGCAAGGCTGCTGCGGCAATGGCGCTGTGCTGCTTCGAACGCCACCCGCCTGACCTTGTTCACCCTGCTGCCTTCCGAATCACACAGGTGGTGGATGTCGGGCAGGTGGTTGCCGGCAACTTTTGCGGCGCGCTGCTCGCATATTTTGGCGCCACCGTGATCAAGGTGATAGCCTGAAGCTGATCCTGTTTGGACTTGGCGCTGATTGATTCGCCTGGGCCACTGACTGCGATGTCTGATGGGTGCATGGAGCGCCATACAGTTGCCGCCTCCATCTCTAGCTTCCAACACACCGGGCTGAGCATTGGTGCGGCTGTGCCCGGTTGCAGGTGGAGCCTCCGGCCCGCGGCGACGCGCTGCGCCACCTGCGCATGGCCGATTCAACGGGCACCAGCTTGTGGTGGCGCAGCTACGTGAGAAGTTGGGCAGCGTGGGGTGGAGGCCATGGCTGTTCTGCTCAGTCGCCCCTCGAGCAGCGAGGCCACCTGCTCAAGAGGGCATGTGGGCGCTTGCCTTGCCCGCATCCTGCCGACGCCCCTTGGTTGCATGCCTGCCTCCACTGCACTCCTGCCGCTGTGTAAACCTGTTTCTGCTCCGGATGCCTCCCTTGCTGCCGCGCAGGGCCGCAACCGGCGCTGCATCACCATCGACCTGCACAACGAGGAGGGGCGGGAGGTGCTGCGCCGCCTGGCCAACAGAGCGGATGTGTTGGTGGAGGTGGGTCGCTGTCTGAGCTGTTGCATTCTTGCCGTCGCTCAGGGGGCACAAGCAACCGCGCCTTGCAGTTGCCCCGAAGCGCTGCAGTGACGCCGCCACCACCCAGCCGCCTCCCCATCCGCCCCATCTGTGCTGTAGAACTTCCGTCCTGGTGTGATGGAGACCTGGCAGGTTTGTGGGGTGGGGAGGGGTGTGGCTGCAGAACAGTTTGCAAGGACAACCGGCCTGCCTTGGCTTCGTGACCCTGCCGCCAGCAAAGAGTGCAGCGCGTGCCGTCGCCTACCCGCAGCTGGGGCCAAAGGACCTCAAGCCCGAGCTGATCTACACCCGCATCAGCGGCTACGGCCAGACGGGCCCCAAGGCGCAGCTGCCGGGCTACGCGAGCGTGTGCGAGGCGTTCGGCGGCTTCAGGTGCGTGGGTGGGCGGTGATGATGTGGTGCAGGAAGGAAGGCCAACCACTCATACAGGAATGAAGGCCAAAGGCTCACACATGCATCCTGCCGGAATCTGAGCTGCGTATCGCTGATGTGCTATCAGTCTAAGTATGCGCCTGTAATACACCATCCTGGCCCCCTCAGGTACCTGAATGGCTTCCCCGACCGGCCACCCGTGCGCCCCAACATCAGCCTGGGTGACAGCCTGGCGGGCCTGCACGCCGCATTTGGCGCAGTCATGGCCCTGCTGCACCGCACCCGCAGCGGCGGCGGCGCGCACGGCCAGGTGCGCGGTTGGTGCTTTTTTGGCGCTGTGGGCTGGAAGCCGCATGCGATGGGCTGCTATTGGGGGAACTTTAGGGGCATGCATGGCAGCGCAGCTGTGTGTCCTGCGAAGATGAGGGTAAATTTCACTGCCTGTCCTTCCAAGTTTGCGTGCATGTGTCATGTTGCTGTGCCCCCACAGGTGGTGGATGCCTCCATTAGCGAGAGCCTCTTCAGCATGCTGGAAGGCTGTGTGCCAGGTGCCTTGCTGTGCTGCAGCAGCTGCATTTGTGGCGCAATGCTTGCTGCTGTGCAGCTGCCACATTTGTGTTGCACTGCTTGGCGGCGCACAAGCAGCCGCGCCCCTGCCGGGCTTGAACTCAGGCTCGCATTTGTAGTTGCGGCCGAGGGTAGCTGGAGGGCCCTGCAAGACTTGCCTGCCGCTCTGCCGCATGGGCGGATGCTCTCTGGTGAAGCAACCCGCTGTGCACCAGCTGCACTCTGCAGAATATGCGGCCAGCGGCAAGAGCCGGCCTCCCAGCGGCAGCACGCTGACGGGAGTGGTGCCCAGCGGCACGTGGAAGTGCAAGGATGGTGAGGAGGAAACAGCCGATTCAATGTGCATTGGCCATGCATCGCGCACACACACCCATGGCAGGGCCAAGCGCTGATGCAAGCCGCCGCCGCCGCTATCCTGCGGTCCATCCAGCATGTCCCCCCAGCGACAGCACGACTGTATTGGTGGAGGGCAGTGCACCTGCCGCACGCCGCTGCCACCACTGCCACCGCTGCAAGCTCACCATTCACAGCAAGCTCACCGTTCACCCCTTTTCTTGCTTTGCAATTGGAGCAGGGGTGTACGTCATCATCGGCGGCAACGGCAACTCGGTGTACAACCGGCTGATTGCGGCCATGGGCCGGCCAGACATGGGTGGGTGAGGGTTACAAACGAAACAAGCTTTGGTGTTCTTTAGTGAGGTAGCAATAGTGAGGTAGCAACCGCCTGGTTGAAGCCAGACATGGGTGAGTCCAGGTGTGGCGAGGTGCGGTGCATGCAATGTGCCGCGCCGGCGCAAAGCTGGGGTCGGTGTCGGGACTGTCGCAACTGTAGGCACAAGACACGTGGTGCGGCATCCGATTGAGGCCTGCCTGCTGCCCGCAGGCATTGAGAACCCCCGGTTTGCGACGGATGCGCTGCGCTGCGAGAACGAGCGCGAGATCCTGGACGTGAGTTCGCAGCTGCATCTGCTGCTGCCGCTGCGTAGGCTGCTGGCCCCGTGGCGTGGGCACAACCACACTCTGGGCACAAGCAATGGCAGATACTTGATTGCCTGCTGAAACCCTATTTGGCTTAGCCATGCTCACTCAAGGTTGTTGAGGACTGGGTGGCCCAGCACACATTTGAAGGAGGTCATGGCAGCCATAGGTATCACCCGCTAAAAACGCACTGCGCTGTGCTTTGTTCACCTGCTGCAGGTCATTGAGGACTGGGTGGCGCGGCACACTTCCGAAGAGGTGATGGCAGCCATGAATGCGGCGCGGGTGCCGGCAGGTCCCATCCTGTCCACCGCAGGTGCGCGCTCGCGCTTGCAGGTGCAGCAGCGCGTGCTTTGCTGCCGTCACTTGCATGCTGCGGGCAGCCCGTGGTGTGCTGGCTGGTTGTCGCCAGTCATTCAGTGGCGGGGGTGTGCACTCTTGAGGCCCGCCCGTGACCCGCCTACAATACGACCAACGTATGCGTTTATTTCACCCTGCTGCAGACATCTGCCAGGAGCCGCAGTACTTGCAGCGGGGCATGATCCAAAAGGCGGCGCCGCCGGCAGGTGCGCATCGCAAATGAATGTCGGCAGGGGCAGCGTTCATGCTAGATGCTCCAGGCTGGATCGCCCTCATGTCACATCATGCCGAGCTCCTGCCCGAAGGTCATACTGCCTGCCAGGGTGCCCGTCCACGGCACATTGCTACCTGTCTGACTGCACCCACAACTGCCACCCCCCCAGGCCAGTCTGGTTTAACTGCTTAGCGCTATCACCCGTGCCCGCAGGCGGCCCGGAAGTCACGCTCCCCGCCATGGTGCCCGTCCTGCACGGCACGCCCGGCAGCACCCGCTGGGCTGGACCAGAGCTGGGGGAGCACACGGAGCAGGTCCTGAAAGAGGAGCTGGGCATGGACGATGCGGAGATTGCGCGGCTGCGGGGCTGCGGTGCCATTTGAGGCTGCCGGCGGCGCTGGCGTGATCTGCTTGGCGATGGCAGCGCGGCTCCGTCGTCGGACTGCCGGTCTCTTCTCACAGCCCATCCTGCCAGCTGCAGCGCTTTCCTTGCTGCAATTTTCGGCTACACATTTCATCACTTGGTTCTGTTGCTTTCATGACTGCATTTCATTTGCGTGCCCGCTCTGCACAGGGTTGCCCTCTGCACATTTGCCCTCTGGGCGTCCAGCAACCGTTGACCCTGCACAAGCGCGGCTGGACCTGCTTCTTGCAAGTCCTGCAGGAGATTAAAGCGTCTGGGAACACGAACAAGCTGCGTGCTGTGCATGCAAAGGTCGCAGAGGCCCTGGCAGCCAGCGGCTGGCTGTACTGCAGGGCGGTGCGCGGCGGAGCGCGGTAGCGGGCGGCGGTGCATTGCATGAAATTGCAGGGCGCGGCAGCCGCGCTCGAAGGTCGTCAGCTTTTCGGACAGCACGTCTGGCCGGCCGGTAGCCCGCTGCGCTCTGCTGGCTCTTGCCTCACAGGCCCGTCAGCGTGAGGCGGAGGCCGCCGCGGCTCTAGACCAGCGATCTGCGTTCAGCGCGCACCGCACTGCAGCATGAGCACCATGGAAGACCAGGCAGAGAAGGTGCGGGGTGCTGCCGCCCTGCCGCCGCCGCTGCCGCCGCCGCTGCCCAGCCCATCCTCACTCGGCCCCCTGCTGCCTTCACCACCCTGCAGTTCCGGGAGCAGAAGAAGAACAACGGGCTGCTGCTCGTGGCGGCCTCCCGTGGCTACTTGGGTGATGTGAGCCGGGACGGCGGCGGCGGCGGCGGCGGCGGCAGCGTCGGCAGGGAGCCTTCTGGAGAGGCAGCACGAGCTGCACAGCATCAGCCAGCCGCACCAGTGCCACGTCTCAAACGCCTCCTCGTCTGACCACGCCCCACAGGTGGAGGCCCTGCTGGAGATGGGCGCCGCCCTCGACTGCAAGGACAAGCAGGGGCGCGGCCCGCTGCACTTTGCCGCCGCAAACGGCCGGCTGCCGGTGGTGCGGCACCTGTGGAGCCGTAACGCGGAAATCGATGCCGAAACGCCTGGTGGGTAGGCGGGGGGTGGTCGTAAAGCTGGGTGGTGGCTGCCAGGTGCTGCGACTGGTCCCAGCACCCAGCCACGATCTGGTGGCTGGGTGCTATTGTGTATCATAGTGCATTGCACATGATGTGGAGGATGCACGTGTAATCGGCCCCATGCGCAGGCGATTTGGTGCCAGCCTTAACTTGCCTGCCCATCCTCCTCCCACTCTTAGCAGAGGGCCGCACACCGCTGCACCTGGCGGCACTGGGCGGCCACGCCGAGGTGGCGACCTTTCTGCTCCAGGTGGGCTTTCGCTGCTGAGCGTAGCGCACGCCCCATTTGCCGCATCATGCGCCGGCAGTGGACACTGAATTGTGAAGTTTGCAGCGCGGGTTGCAAGGGGGCTTGCTGTGGCGCGCAGCTTCCTGTAATCCTGTCATCCTGCAATTGCCTGTGATTGCCGCAGAAGAGCGCATGGGCTGAGGCGTACGATGCCGCTGACGACACGCCGCTCCACCTGGCCGCCAAGTGAGCCGCGCCGCAGCCAATGCATGTTGAATGACATGGCAGAGCTTGCAACCTGTTACAAGCAGCTTTACCAGATCTTACAAGGTGCAGCGCACTGCGGTTGCTGCAGCTGTGCTGCCCCTTGTGCAACACGCGGCGTCAGCGGCCCTTTGGGTTACCACAATGCCTGCATCGCTGCCCTGAGCCTTCCCCTTTCATCTTGTAATCTGCAGGCAGGGCCACACCGCTGTGATTGAGTCCCTGCTGCAGCACGGAGCCAAGGTCGGCACCAAGAACAAGCAGGTGTGTGTGCTTAGGCCAACAGCATCGCTTAGGGTTGCTCAGCCAGCTCGTGGCAGCTGCTTTTTTCAATGCCCACACGCATCTACTGAACGTGCTACTGACCGGCTCAATCGTGTTAATATTGCAGGGGCTCACGGCCATGGCATGCGCCCTGGTGGGGGGACACGTGGCAGCCGCCAAGCTGCTGCAGGGGTGAGTTGCCCGTGCTGAGTCCGCATGTTGCGGGCTGGCAAACTGAGGTTGTGCACAGCCCGACCACCGTCCAACCTTGACTGTGTTTGCGTGTCGCTCCGTTCTGGACACATGAGGCTGCCTTGCTGATCCAGATCTTGCCTCCTGATGCCGGGCCCCTGCAGCTGGGTCACCGGCCTCTCTTGCCTTGCTGATCTAGAAACCCTTGCCTCCTGATGCCGCAGCTGGGGCGCAAGCCTCTCGGACCGGCCACACGGCTACAGCCTGCTGCACCTGGCCGCGGGGGTGGGCGCGCTGGCCTCTGTCACCTTCCTGCTGGACAGCGGAGCCGATGCAAACGGTGAGTTGGCGGTGTTACATCACGCACGCTTTGTCGTGCTTGGAGTGAGTTGATGCATGTGGCTTTTCTTTGTTGAGCTCGGAGCATGTTGATTACATGTGGAGCCGTCCAACCTGGGGCCGGCCCCTGCACGCTTGGTCTTTGCGCCCGGCGGCACTGGATCACAGCCTCACCCACATCCTCACACCTCTGTTCGACATGCATGTCTTGGAAGGGGCAAAAACAACAATACGAGTGCCGCGCAGCCAACATAGTCTCACATGCGCACACACCTCTACGCCCTGCTCCACTGCAATTGCAGAGCACAGCAACGCCGAGGGCGCGACCCCGCTGCACAGCGTGGCGCTGGGCGGCTGTGCCCACTGCGCCGAGGCGCTGCTGGGCGCGGGGGCCGACCCTGGCTTGCCAGACGCGCAGGGCCGCCTGCCCGCCGATCTGGCTGCCCCGCAGGTGAGCTCTTTGAGGGCTGGCTTTTTTCTTGTGGAACACTGGAGTGGCTCAGTGGCTGTCCGGCGGGATGGCAGATGTGCCGCGCGCTAGCCGCCAGGAGTGAACTGCTTTCACGTTTCAACCGGGATTTATCAAGCCCAGTGTTTTGCCTTGGATTGTGCAGGATGAGCGCATGCGGGAGCTTTTGAAGGCCAAGGGCCGCAGCAAGGCCAAGGCTGCTGCCCCTGCCGCCGCTGCTGCCAAGGCCGGCAGCGCGTCGGAGACCAAGTCGGCTCAGGAGCAGTTCAGGGCGCTGCCAAAGGTGGGCTTGCTGCCGTGTAGCGACCATGCAGTGCCGGCGCGCAGCCACGTGGCACTGGCTGTTGCATGCAGGGCGCAGGTGTTGCGCCACGTGATTTCAAGCTGCCATGCCGTTTCTTTCCACTGCAAACGTGCAGGCGGAGCAGCTGGGAAAGGTGGAGCGCTGGTCCCTGCTAGAGGGCGAGGATCTGGCGGCCGCCCTGAAGACCTACCCTGCTGCAGCAGGTGCGCTGCCGCCTTGTGACTGGTGCTGTTGGGTGGGTGGTTGGGGCCAGCTGGCTGGTGGCAGGGGATGATCGGGCCTCTGCGCTGAACACCTGCCCGGCTGCAGCAGGTGCGCTGCTGCGGCCAACCGCCTTGCCTCCTGCCTGCACAACTGTGTGTTAACTGCTGACTGGGTGCCTATCAGGCGCCGTTTCACTGCTGCTCACCGTTTTGCCGTCTCCTGCACTACCGCTGCAGCCGAGGAGGTGACGGCCCGCATCGCGCAGCTGCAGGCCGCTCGCCGGCTGCTCAACATCCAAAAGGCGATGGCGGCGCTGCATGCTGATGAGGACTTTCAAGGGGACATTGCCCAGGTGGGTGGCTGGTCACTGGCATTCTTGGGTGCGGCTGCTGCAAGGTATTGGGAGGTGATGGCGGCTCTGTACGCTGGTGAGGACTTCCAGGACGCCATTGCTAAAATGGGTATAGCTTCACCGCAATGCTGCCCAGCTTGCGGGGTGCCGCCTTGCTTGCATGGCCTTGCTTGCATGGAGCTTCGTAAGCATATGCAGGCAGCCAGCCTGTTCAATTTCCCACCCCACAACTGCAGCCCCGTGTGCGGGAGGCCATCGATGCCATCCGGGCCGACACTGCAAAGTACGAGCACTATGCAGCCGACCCGCAGATTCTGGCGGTACTGCAGGTGGGTCGGGCAGGTTGGCTGCAGGACATGCACAGAGAGAGAGGCGGTGTGCATCAACCTGCCACACCTGGCTTTATACCCAGCTGGCCCCCTCAGTCCACGTCCATGGGTATTCTTTCTTTCTTTCCTGCCAAACCTGAGGCTGTGGGTGGTAGGTGGCAAGTGCAGCATCACCATGCGCATGCATGCCCCCCTCTGCAGAAAATGCGGCGCATGCACGGCGTGGCGCAGGCCAACGGCCAGCGGACTGTTGGCATTGAGGACATGATTGCCCAGGTGAGCAGCGCCCTCAACTGAGCCGAAGCCCCGCTGGCAATACTGAAACTGAGGCTGGCTGGCTTTTTGGGCCCCGTGCAACCTATTGGTGTTGGACGCACGGCTGCGCTCCCGCTGCACAGCGGCCTTGTCCACATGTGGTCAAGGCGCTGTTGATCTTTGCATCCCGACTGACCACAGCGCCCGCCGTCTTCCTGTCTCTGCAGCCGGGGCAGCAGCGGAAGGATGAGGAGCGCCAGCTGGCCATCGAGGTGGGCGGGATTCACTGACATGCCTGTTCACAGCCACATGCAGCCCGCAGCAGCATGCATGAATGCACAGGCTGGAAGGCCCGCACTTGCGCCAAGCAACTCACCCGCCCGTGTGTGCTTCTCATGCTGCGCAGGCCGGCTGCAACGCACACCTGGCCGCCGCAGCTGCAGCTGCGGCCTGCGCCGCCGACGAGGATGCGGCAGCGGCTGCCAAGGCAGCGTTCGATGCGTCGTTTGCAGCAGCCAAAGAGGCGGCTGTGCAGGCAAAGCAGAAGGGGGCGAGTGGGGCCAGCAAAGCGGCAGCCAGTGGGGAGGGCCAGCAGAGCGCCAAGCTGGCAGCGGCGGAAGGCTCCGCTGCCTCCATTCTGCGGCAGCGGGGAGGCCAGCCGGCGGGTGCAGCGGCGGGCGGGCGGGTGGCAGAGGATGAGGCGGCGGCTCGGGTGCATGAGGAGAGGGAGCGAGAGCGGCAGACGCAGGAGGAAGCAAATGTGCCGGAGTGGATGCGGGGTGACTTCAGCTGGAGGGTGAGTTGTGGGTTTAGTACGCCGCACGGTGCTAGATGCGTGGGCTGTTGTGCTCGCTGTGCATGGCTGCTGCCACCCAAAGCGCCGGAAGCAGGGGCGACGATTCGGTCGCTCGTGTTGCATGGCTCGCTGGGCAGACAACGCGCATAAGCACCTCACTGCTACTGCACCCTGCTGACCACCCCTGTCGCAGAAAGTGTGGGCGGAGGTGTGGCGCCAGACGCAGCTGTCCCTCCTCATGCTGGTCCTGTTCCTGCTGGGGGCCTGGCTGGTGCGTGGCCGTGCGCCCTGGACGCCCTGAGGCTTGGGTGCAGCACCCTGGCTGGTATGACGGTTGGGGCGTGCAACGTGGGGCAGGGCGGGCTTGCCAACAGCCGCCTTCTCTTGTTTGTGGAGTGCAGCTGTCTCGGCTGAATGTAGACCATGCATTGCTGCCGCTCGCATCGTGCCTCTTCTGACTGTAACACGGTGATCAACAGTGGCAAAGAGCTGCGTGAAGTGCGGACATCCTGCTGATCATGCTGCTGTGACGGAGGGAATGCTGGCCGTTGGGCGGAGGGACCTGGGGGGGCGCCTCTGGCTGAAAAGAATGCTACGGGAGGGTCGCCCGAGGGAAACTGGCAATCGTCGCCGCCGCTCCCGCCGCCCCCAAAAACATGCTTACGATGTTGTCTTGTGCCTGTTTTAGCTGAGCAAAGACCCCTGCTGGTGGACCCGGAGGGACTTCCTCCGCCCCTGTGTGGTGGTGCTCCCGCCACCGCTGCCGCTGCACGCTGCCGCTGCGCTGTGCTGTCGCCCCATGGCCTCCCTTGAGTACCGCCGCCCACCCGACACTCGTCACTGGCATTTGCGCACGCACAGAGCAACGCCAGTGCCCCTGCAAGCTGGCCAGCTCAAACTTGGCAGACGGCGGCAGCCCGATGGCGCCCAGCCGGCGCACTGCGGCACGTCCCGCGCGCAATAGGGAGACGATCAGCTCAAAACATAGGATGCCTGCCACCGGAGCTGCTGCTGGCGGTGTTTGCCCACGTTTCCCTGGCCGAGCGGTGAGCGGGCGGGTTCTGGGGCTCTTCAGGATGCTTGGCATGCTGTCGTGGCCAGGTGTGGCAACGGAGGCGACGTATTAACAACTTCAGCTGTTGCCGCCACCGCGCCGCCACTGCCGCTGCCGATGCCGACCGACGGCAGCGTGGCTGGCCTCCCCTCCCAACCGCGCAGGCACCGCAGCCTGGCGCTCGTATGCTGTCACTGGGCAGAGCTGGTGCACAGCCCCGCTCTGCTGGCCAGCTTGGATGTCACCTTGCAGCCGGCGCGCCTGCTCCCCCGCCTGCGCGCGCTGGTCGAGTGTCTCGCGCACCGGGCAGTTGGGCACGTGCGGCAGCTGCGGCTCGACCTCACAGCCGCCGAGGACCAGGCAGATGGGGCGGTAGATGAGGAGGGCGAGCAGGAGGTCACAGCCAGCATTGCAACAGCTGTCACGCTGCTGGCCGGCAGCCTGCGTGAGCTGTCGCTCTCCACCAACCTATCGCTGCCGCCACTGGGCAGCTGGCTGGTCCCGCTGGCACAGCTGGCCAGCCTGGAGCTCGTCTGCCGCCGGGAGCAGGGCAAGGTGGCTGTCAATGCCCCGCTGCGGTTCCTGACCGTGCTGCGCAGCCTGCGCTTGCACGCCCAGTCGGGCAGTGTGAAAGTACGAGCGTCGCTGCCGCCGCTGCTCACGTGCCTCACTTTGGATGCACAGCTTCAGTGCACAGCTGCCGCCACAGGTGGGCACGGTATGGAAGCTGAAGCTTGTGGGCTTTGCACTATGGGGCCCTGCCAGCTGTGCTGCGCTGCATGCAGTTGTGAGTGGCTGTGTTTGCCGAGCTGCGACAGCATGCAGCTGCTCCATGCCTGCCGCTTCGACACACGAATGCCGCAGGTGCCATCAATTGCGACGCATCCCCGCCCTGCCCCACCCCCCTTGGCTCGCCCCACAGATCTCGGCCCTGCGGTGCCTGAAGGATCTGACAATTGTGGGCACCTCTGGCTCAAACAGCTTCCGAGCGCTGGCAGCCCTGCACTCCACACTGACTGCGCTCAACCTCACAGTCATTGATGATGTGCCAGAGTGCTTGGGCCGCCTCACAGCGCTGCGTTCCCTCAGTGAGTGGGTGTGGGCCGCTGTGCAGCTGCGGCCTGGGGTGGCGCTGCCTGGCAGGCATGCATTCTGGCGCAACCAGTGCAGGTGCATGCCGTGATGGTTCCGGCCGCGCATGGCAGGCATGTGCGTTTTGCCTCCAAGCAGCTGGCGTCACTTGCGGCACTGGCTGCTGGTCGGCATGCTAGTTGGCAGCAGCAGTTTAACAATACCCCATCTTCTCTCCCTGGCTGTTTCACAGCAATCCATGACTACGATGACACATTGAACGGAGCGGAAGGGGACTGGGTAGAGGAGGCGCTGCCTCGGCTGCAGCAGCTCACGGCAGTGGTGAGTGTGGGGGCAGGGCACCTGATCGAGTGGCGGTACTCCTTTGCATGCTGCCACTGCTGTTGGTGCCGGTTGTGACGCGCTGGAGCAGCAGCTGCAATGCAAACACGCACGCCTACTGCTTGTCCATACTGCTCACGTCAGCAATGTTGAGCAGTACCATCCGCTCATCCCTGCCCTGCAGCACCTCTTCACGCAAGGGCTGCCGAACACGCCCGCGGCGCTGGCTTTGCTGCAGCACCTAGACACGGTCTGCTGGCATGGGCCGGAGGATGCTCCTGCCCCGCTGCCCAGCGGCCCCTGGCTGCGCAGCCTGCGCCGCCTGGCGCTGTCCTGCGATTTTCTGTCCGATGCTGCCAGCCTGGCCACGCTCAGCCAGGCAACACGGCTGGAGCGTCTGGGAGTGACAAGAACATGCCGGTACGACCGCTGCCCCCACACTGGGCGGCCCCTTTTGAAGCCTGACTGCGATGCAGAAGGGGTGAGCATGATGGCTTGGGCCCAAGGCCACGCCAGCCTGCAGCTGCTGGCACTCAGCTATCTGTCGCCAGTGATGGAGCGGGCGGCAGCGGCGGCGCAGCGCATTCGGCCGCAGCTGTGCATTCGAGAGGTTGGGAGAGATCTCGACGTGTTTGAGCCGGTCTGTGGCTACAATGCCAGGAGGACCTCTTTAGTGGCCACTGATTGCCTGAATCCGCTTGCTGCCCCTGCCGCCGCTGGCCCCGCCGCCTGCAACACAACGCAAATGGCGGCAGGAGCTGGTACAACCTGGCCTTGCTCTCAGCCGTTGCAGCTTTGTCTTACAACAGACGCGAACCACCATGCCATGATGCCACTTGCCAACACTGAAGCTTGTGCAAAATCGGCACAGCACGGCCGCGGCAGACCATGCAGCGGCAGCGTGCGCCACAGTAGCGGCTGCCAGAGGCATGGCAGGTCGCACCCCTCGCTTCTTGGCAAACCGCAGTGCTGCGAGACCTTGATCTGCGGTTCAGAAGCCCAACCGGTTCGTGTTCGCGGCAGGTCTGGCCGGGGCTCCCGGCGATGCAGTCGCCACAGCCCGCCGAGGACAGCGCTGCTGCTGAACAACGGCCTCAAGCCGAATCCCATCTGGGTTTGCTGCCGCCGGACCTCCTGGTGGCGGCGTTCGCTCAAGTGCCGCTGCTGGCGCGGTGAGGACAATCTGGAGGCCTCCAGCAGGCATCGGCACCCACCGGGCGCTTGCACTGCCACTACTGCCGCCCCCGCCGCCGCCGCTACGCATGCCGCCTTCCACTTGCACGGCCCCTGCTCGCATTCACGCCCCTCACCTGCTCACCTCCCCCGCAGTCACCGCTGCTTGGCACTTGTATGCCGACAATGGGCGGAGCTGGTGCACAGCCCCGCCCTGCTGGCCAGCCTGCGTGTCACCTTGCGGCCTGCGGACCTGCTGCCCCGCCTCGACTCGCTCTTGCAGTGGATGGAGCGGCGGGCGGCAGGGCACGTGCGGCAGCTGGACTTGCAGCTTGCGACCCAGGAGCAGACATATACGTACCTTGGGGAGAGGGTACACGTGCAGTACCCCGATGAGGAGGAGGACGGGGAGGACGCAGAGTACGTGAGCTCAGCCGAGGAGGCAGCATTCGAGCCGTTTCTTGGCCAGCTCGACGACGCAGATGGGGGTCAGTGGGGCCTGTCCCCGGCAGACGAGGCGGAGGCCCTCGACCTGCTCGCCTCGGCAATCGCTGTGCACGGCAGCAGCCTGCAGCACCTGGAGCTCTACATTGACTCAGCTGCAGTGATGCTGCCGCTGGGCGACTGGATGGCACCGCTGAGCGGCCTGACCAGCCTGCATTACAGCTGCGGCCTGTGGCACCGTGGCCAGACAGCCACCCTCGTGGACAGCCCCCTCACGTACCTGGCCTCACTGCAGCACCTGCAGCTGGCAAGCGCAGCGCAGCGCGACACCAAAATTTCCATCGCAGCGGGTGCCGCGCTGCCGGCAGCGCTGACCAGCCTGCGCCTGCTCGGCCTGACAGGGGGCCTTCCTGAGCAGGTGAGGTGGTGCCGGCAGTCGTAACTAACTCACCCGCTGCATGCGCTCCTCAAACACGATGGGTGCTGATTTACCGATGCAAGCTGATCAGCAGCACATGTTGCCACGCTACTGCTCAAGTTAGCACCGCGTACCCATCCCCCAGCTGCCCCCTCTGACCCTGTTCCACATGGCGCTGGCTCTCTGCACTGCAGTTCAGCGCGCTGCAGCAGCTGCGGGAGCTGCACCTGCACCGGTGCGACTGCAAAGCCGACCAGTACAGCGGCCTGAAGAGCCTTGGCAGCAGCCTGACGGCGCTCACCCTCCGCATCTGCGACAGCGTGCCCGACTGCCTGGGCGAGCTAACCTCTCTGCGCTCGCTGGGTGAGTGCCAGGTTGGCAGCCACATGCATGCCTTGGAGCTGCTGTGTGAGAGGTGCCAGAGGGTGCTTTGACAACTCCACATGCCAACCGCCCGCCAAGCAGCCACCTGGCACTTTCAACTGCATTCAACTGCGACACACAGTGCGGCCTTGCTGTGCCCCCGCCCTTCCTGCAGCTGTCGAGGATGCAGCAGTGGATTCCGAGGGAGAGTACAGGAGTGCACTGCTGGGAGAAAGCGACGGCGCAGTGCTGGACGCGGCGCTGCCCTGCCTGCAGCACCTCACAGCGATGGTGAGTGTGCGTAGTACCCTTTGGATAGTGATGATGGTGTTGGTGCAATGAATGAATGGTGCAATGCTGTTTACAGTAGCCATGCTTGCAGTATCAGCAGCCCTCTCTGCACCTGGCCATCTGCGCTGGCACGTTCAGCTGTGCTTCCGCTCTGTGCCCACGTGCAGGTCTGCCTGTCAACCGTCGGCCTGCCGGACAGCCCCGCTGCGCTGTCGGCGCTGCAGCAGCTGGAGACAGTGGCTTGGGTGGGCCCTGCCAGCCTGGCTGGTGCTCTGCCCGGCGGCCGCTGGCTAGGCCGGCTGCGCCGCCTGGCGCTGCCCTGCCGCTTGCTGGCCGATGCCACCAGCCTGTTGGTGCTGAGCGGGGCGCAGCAGCTGGAGCAGCTGGGCGTGACGGACTGCTACCGGTGGCACAAAACTGTCAGCAAAGGGGTCACTCCTTGGTCGAGAGGGAGTAAGACTCCCTCTCGCTACCACAAGCCCGAGCTGCAGCGCATCCTGGGCTGGGCAGCGCAGCAGGCCAGCCTGCGGCAGCTGGTGCTGGAAGCGCCGACGTTGAAAGCAGTGGCTCCTGCTGTGAAAAAAGCGCAGAAGGCGGCGCCGGGGCTGCAGATCAGCCAGTCCCGGGATGTGGTTCAGGCGGTGTGCGGCTATGCACGTGACAGTGACCATCTGTTGCATGCAAATGGCTGGTATGCAAATGGCTGCTGAAGGCTTGTAGAATGCGCCGTAGATCTGTTTTTCATCTTTCTCCTCACGATTTTCAGCTCTAAAAGGCGCCCTTTTCTCACTGCTTAGGAATGATCCGGTTTCGTCGCTGACTCCATTCTTTTCCTGTTCCCACTTCCACACACACATCCTTCCATTATGTGTCGCTGTGCTCCTGCCCTCACGCTTACCGTTTGCCTTCGTTGTCGTCTTGTCCCATCCAAAGGTGAACCTCCTGCCTCCATCGTTTTCCTCTTCTTTTCTGCCGCTGTCGACAAGCTGTTGAAAGCGTCGCATGCGACCATGCGTCGACAGCGGGAGACGCCGTGGCTGCGCAAGTGCTGTACAGCATGCATGCTGCCGCAGGAGGCTGCGGGTGTTTTGCATGCGGGATCGGGAAGCTGGACGCCCGCTACGTGTTGAATAGGGCCACTGATGCGGTGTCCGGCGTCTCGCAGCATTGTGGCACATATGTGCACAGGAAACCGGATCGGGCGGGAGTGCCGCCGCTGTGCCGCTGCTGTCGCTGCTGCCGCTGCGTGGCCTCCTCTGGGCCGGATCCCACCAACCCGATCTGCGTCGCTTGCTGTCGCTAGTTGCTACTCATCTGAGCCACGAACAAGCATTCCTTGCCTCCTGCAAGCGGGCCCACTCTCGCGCTCTTGGCACAGGTTGCCGACAGCACGGCTAGTTGTGTGGCGATCTCTATGGCCGCTCAGGCAGTTTGCATCGCTGCGGCTGCGCCGGCTCGGCTGGGGGTGGCGCCGCGCGCTTCTGCAGCGCGCGATATGGCGGTGTGCAGCGGCTGGCGGCACGCCCGACAGCTGCGGCAGCTGTCCGCCAGGTGATGACATGCCGACAGCCATTAGGGCTTCTCCCGCCAGCGGTGGCCGCCGCTGCCGCCGTCTGCCTCTGCTCAACCTGCCAGACTGCTAGTTGGTCACGGGCCCACTGCTGAGGCATTGCCAGACCTGGAACCTGTTGAATTGTATCTTGCATGCCTGCAGCAGCACCACTTGCGGGAGCAGCAGCCACGGCAGCAGCGGCAGCAGCGGCGCCGGGCAGGCCAGGCGCGCTGCGCTGCGCACTCGCGCCTACATGACGCGCCACAAGGACGAGCAGCTGCAGCGCACGGTGGACAGATATGTGGCGGCAATCAACGCGCATGACATTGGGGCGCTGTGCGCCGTGCTGGCGCCAAAGGTGAGCCAGCATGGAGCTCTGGGCAGCCGGCCTGGAGAGCTGGAAGCGCTCCGCTGCGTGGAGGTGCATGCGCGCCTGCATGTTACTGCCGGCATACCTGTTGCTGTGCACAGCTGGCCGCGCTGAGATATATCAAACAGCTGAGGGAAAAAATGTGCTGAGGTGCTGTTCCCACTGTTCAGCTGCCCTGCTTGCGCCGCATGCGCACACACGTTGCTACTGCGTGGGCGCAGGTGGTGTGGAGCAACCGCGTGTGGAGCCGGGATGATCTGCTGGGGCACAAAAAGGTGCGTGCCCGCCTGCTTTCCAGCTGGGCAAGTCTGCCTGCCTGCCTGCCTGCCGACTGCCTGCCTACTGCAACCGTCACGCTGCACACTCCTGTGTGTGGGGGGTGGTGAAGGTACCTGCTAGATGCCGCAGGCCCGAGTTGGCACGGAGTTGCCCATTCCACCCCTGTGATGACGCGCTGCCGCTGTGCCTGCTGTGCATGCATGCAGGTGGAGTCAGTGCACCAGCAGCTGTTTGAAGCCTACCCAGGTGGGAAAAGGGTTTAGTACAGCACTAGCAGCAAGTGCGCTGGACCACGCGTAACCTTGGGGCCAGCCCGCTTTGCCTCTCTCAGCGGCTACATCTCGCGGTTGCTGCTGGGTTGATTGATTGCGCAGCGGGCATGCGCTGTCATGCCTTGAAACACATCTGGCACCATGTTTGCCTACAACACATCTGGCATGCGCCACCCTGCCTTCAAGCAGATTACCACCTGCACATTGAAGACGTGCTGGCTCGCGGGGATGCCAACACAGTGGCAGTACACTTTACAGCCACAGGTGCGCTGACGGCATGGCTGCTGTGCTGACGGCCAGGTAGCTGCCCGCCTGTTGATGCATGTGCCGGTGCAACTGCGCAGCAGCCGCGCAGCAGCACATCTGGGCTGCCCAACTGCACTGGGCAGCGCTGTCGCGGAGCGGGAGCTGAGAGTGCATGCCTCGCTGACCAGCCGTGCAACCCGCACTTGCACTGTTGACGTTTGCAGGCACGAACACTGGCACATGGCGCGGCAGCGAGCCCTCCGGCAAGCGAACTACCTTCTCAGGTGGGCGGGTGTGCAGCTGAGCAGTTGCGTGCCCTGGTCTGGCACATGCGTCCGATGTTGCTGCGCTGCTGCCAACGCTGCGCTGCCTGCCCCACGAGATGGGCTGCCCTTAAGACTCGGCCGTCTCTCTCACCCCTGTTGTGTGGTATTCCGCACGGCTGACCGCACTGCTGCAGGTGTGACGCTGTTTGTTTTTGATGGGGAGAGCGACGACCAGATCAAGCAGGTGCCTGCCTGCCTGGTGATGCTGAGTTGGTGTGCTGTGCATCCTGGGCTGCTGCGCATGCTGGGCTGCCGAGCTGCTGTGCCTTCCTCAGATGCCCAGCTGGCGCTCCCCATGCGTGGATGTGCCCCCCGAGACTACACAAACCGCTGCAGCAGCCGCTGCCCGCCTGCTGTTCTGCTGCCCTCCAGCTTAAACTGTGTGCCTCTGCGTGCCACCGGCCCCTGCAAGTCAACCTGATGCCCCTGCCCTGCTGCGCTTCATTTCCTCAGGTCATCACATACCGGCAGCCCATGGAGCGGGAGCGCCACTTTTACCTGTAAGATATGCAGAAGGCCAAGGCAATTATCTCCCTTGGCTTCAAACTGGCAGGCGGCCTTGCTGCGCGATGCAATGCAAGGCCCCGCAGCTGACCAGCACGATGCTGCTTGCTGCTGCAGGAAGCACGAGCAGTGAGGCGGGCGGCGCGGGAAAACGTGCTGCTGTGCATGCCCACGCATGCACAGCGGTCCAGCTGCGCCGCTGGATTGAGCCCGGTCGGTGGAAGCCCCGAATACCGCACTCCGCACTGACCACCCCATACGACCAGTAACGTATGAACCAATGCTGCACTGACCGTCCCGAAGTAATGTACGAATCAATATACTGTTTAACCTGAAGCATCACAACCTTGTGGCCTGTGCGTCTGGCACTTGCTGCGAGCTCTGGGCTTGCTGTATGTGTACAGCCCAGACCCTGGGGTCTGCATGCTGCCCTGCTGTCAGCTGCTCTGACGCTTTGTTGGCGCCCGTCAGAAATCCGCACAGCACGGCAGACCATGCAGCGTCAGCCAGAGGCATGGCAGGTCGCACCCCTCGCTTCTTGGCAAACCACAGTGCTGCGAGACCACAGCGCTGCCCATAGTGCTCGGCGCGGCTGCAAGATGCCCGTCCTAAGCACAATGCTAGCATGCATTGATCATGTGACGACGACGCAGCACGCCTTAAAACGCACAGTCTTCCAGCACAAGTGTCTGCATGTTAAACGCCGGAGCGGCTGCGGCCCGCAGAGTCCGCAGCGCAGGGCAGCTGGTGGCCTCATGCCTGGCCAACAGGGATAAGCGCGCTATGTATCCCTCGCGCGTCAGTGGGTTCCGAGCCGGCAATGCCCCGCAAGCTTGGCTGCGATGCCCTGCAAGCTTGACGCAGCGTAAAGGCTATGCTCGCCTTCTTGGGCAGCGGCGTGGCTCAGGACGCTCGCAGGCTGCAATGGGGGTCTTGAACAGGCGATTGGGCAACGCGGGGCAAGCTTAGGCGAGTGCGGAGGGGAGGGCGGCGGCGGCGGCGGC
>RRZL01000065.1:1354815-1409564 GCA_006782975.1 Chlorella sp. Dachan | reverse complement strand
GGCGGCGGCAGCGCCCGGGGCGCCGAAGCCTCTATTGCAGGCAATGCTAGGGCCCATCACCTTGCCGCGTGCCAGCCAAACGGCCCTCCTGTGCGGCCCTGCCTGCCGCAAGAATCCTGGCCGCCAGCACCTACATCTGCCTGGCCTCAGCCATCCCCGCACTGGCGTTTGGCGTGCAAGCCGGCGCCGACACCGAGGGCCTGGTGTCGCCCGTGTCGGGTGCGTTTTGGTTTTGTATTTTGCCTGGTGCGGCGGGGAGGCGAGTACACAGGGCCATGCTAGCCTGTGCTGCCCTCTGAAAGGCGTCGGCAACGTGCATTCCCTGCAGGCTGCCAACGCCCCCTGGCCCCAGTGTGGTTGAGCTGCTGCCGTTGCACACGTGCTGCCGCCGCTGGTGTGCTGTACAGTGCACATGTTCCCCGCAAATGCTCGGTCCAAGTCGCTGCCGCCGTCCCTGCACGCGCGCAGTTCTGGCGGCCACAGCCATCACCGGCGTACTGCAAGCCCTGGTTGGCGGCCAGCCGCTGCTAATTGTGGGCGTTGCGGAGCCCATTGTGCCGACCTGGGGCTACATGTACAGCTTTGCAAAGGACCAAGAAGGTGGGCGACTGGCAAATGGGCGAGTCGCACTGATGCGTTTGGGGCCTCATGCCCGGCTTTGCAAAGGGAGGTGAGTGACTTGCAAATGGCAAAGGTGACCTGGAGGCGAGTAACGCGACGTTTTGGTTGGTGCGGCCGGTTGGGATATCCTGCTTGTGCATTTGGGGCGTCATGTTCGGCGTTACGTAGGACTATCGAGGTGAGCTGGCGGCGGGGCCAGCTGCCGCCAGTTGAGCGGGCTGAACTAGTCGAGCCGAGGTCGACGTCTGCGGTTCACACGGCCGAGCCGGGGGCGCCTCCTGGCAGTGTTTGCAACAGCAAAAAACTGCGGGTGCTAAAAACTCGCCCATCCTCCACCTCTCACCCGCTCTCACTGCACGGCTGGGCCGGGAGCGCTTCCTGGCAATGTTGCACACACAGACTGCCGACGGTACGCCCTCACCCGCAACTTCTCACCCTCTCTTTGTCACCCTGTCTCGCTGCAGGGCTGGGCCGGGAGCGCTTCCTGGCCTGGGCCGCCTGGTGCTGCGTGTGGGCGGCAGCCATGATCGTCGTTCTCGCACTGACCAACACTTGCATAGTGAGCGTGGCTGGGCCTGCATTGAGCGGGCTGGGCCTGCGTTGAGCGGGGGTGGGCCTGCGTTTAATGGCCAACGCCTGTGTGGTGAGCGGAGCTTGCTTGGTCAGGGCCCGTGAAAGTGGTGCCGGCGTGTGGGCGGCAGCTGTTATCGCCGCCTTGGACCTCACCTTTGAGGCCTGATCTGCTTGAGCTGCCTGTAGCCCCTCCTCCACATGCCGACTTTCCTCTGCCTACTCTGTCGCCTGTGATGCAGCCCATCCGGCACTCCACCCTGCTCAGGGGCAAGCTGGGCGCGCTGGCTGCCCTGGCTTCATGCTCATCTCCGGCTCCCCTCCCCTGCTTGCGCCGCAGTACATCTGCCACTTCACACGCCTGAGCAGCGAGCTGTTGGGCGTGCTCATCGCCCTGCTGTTCATGCAGCAGGCCGTCAAGGGCTGCGTGGAGGAGTTTCGGAGTGGCGGCGGCGGCGGCAGTGCAGAGGCAGCCACTTGGCAGCTGGTCAACGGCGTGTGGGCGCTGCTGCTGGCCCTGGGCCTGCTGCTGTCCTCCCTGCTGCTGCGCACCGCGCGCTGCTGGCCTTTCCTGCGCGCACCCGTCCGGTGAGAGCGCCAGCCTGCTGCTAGTGCTGAAGGTCGTTTGCCTGCTGCTGTCTCCCTGCTGCTGCACACCGCGCGCTGCTGGCGCTTCCTGCGCACACCCGTCTGACGAGACACAGAGCCCGGTGTGCCACCCCCGTTGCCCTGCGGCTGTCCGCTGCCAACGCAGCCGCCGTTGCTGCTGCTGCTGCCTCGGTATCCTCAACTGCCACATGCCACGCACATGCCTTGTCCGGTTGCCCCCACACTGCAGAGGCCTGCTGGCCGACTACGGCACCCCGCTCATGCTGCTCGCCTTCACCGGCCTCAGCTTTGCTGTGCATGGCGGCAGCGGGGGCAGCAGTGGGGGTACCGCCGTGCAGGTGCCCAGCCGGGTGCAGACGCCGGATGTCTGGGATGCTTCGGCCAACCACTGGACTGTGGCCGCGGTGAGCCGGCACTGCTAGCCCTACTTGCACGCTTGTGCCAATCGAACACGCTTGCAAGCCCGTGGCAGCAGTGGTATCGGCTATGTGCTCTGCCTAAGTGTGCAAGTGCAGTTGGGCGGTTGGGCTGGGACTGGCGCGAGCCTGTATGACTTGCCGTGGCGGGGCGGTAACCGGTGAAAACATTGCTGCGGCATGCGCCCTTTCATGCAGCTTGCCTGTTGCGGTTGTGACGTGGAGCGGGCCTCCCTACGCTGCCTTGCCGAATTCCGCCGCTGCGCCCCTTTACTCCCCTGCGCAGGGCATGGGGCAGCTGGAGGGGCGGTGGATCGCAGCGGCACTCATCCCCGCCGCCCTCATCACAGTCCTCTTCTTCTTTGACCACAACGTGTCGGCCCAGCTGGACCAGCAGGTGCGCAGCGGGCTCGGCACAGCGAGCTCAGCACAGCGGACTCAGCACATGGTGTGGATGGGGGCGTCGCAGCTGCCTGCCATGCGCAGCTGCAGGTGCGACATCGCCTTCAGTGACTCGCCGAGTGCGACTTGCCGAGTACGACTGGCCGACACTGGACCCAGAGTCCTGCCAACCTGCCTTCAGGAGCAGCTCAACCTGCCGCCGGGCTTGGTGCAATCTCGGGGGCAGGTTTCAATAGGTCGTCCCGCCCCTCCTTTCATGCCGCCCCTGTCCACCCCGCCTGCAGGAGGAGTTCAACCTGAAAAAGCCGCCGGCCTACCATTGGGACTTCCTGCTGCTGGGTGCACTGGGACCACAGCGTGCCGTGCGTGCTGGGTGTGCTGCGCCCGCTTTTGCACCGGTGCCCTGCTGCCTCGGGGCGTAGTGAGGCACGCCGTGCCCTCTGCACACCCCACCCAAGTGGTGCGCCACTGAGAGCACAACAACCAAACCCCTGGCTCCCTCGCGTCCTTTCCATGATGATTTGCTGCCCCTCTGTTTTGTGCAGGCCTAATGACGCTGCTGTGCGGCCTGCTGGGGCTGCCGCCCGTCAACGGCGTCCTGCCCCAGGCGCCCATGCACACCAAGGCGCTTGCAAAGGTGGCGGGCAAGCGGCGAAGCAGCAGCAGCGGCAGCCAGCCCCCTCAGCCGCCGCCAGATCAGGAGCAGCAGCCCCGAGCGGAGCAGCAGGGCAGTGGGCACGGCCCCAATGGCGGCAAGGCTTTGCTCAGTGTTGACCCCAGCCCGCCTCCAGCAGCAGGTTGTGTGGAGCTGTCAGCGGCAAGGCATGGCCAAGGCCCTGCAGCAGGCGGGAGCTTGGATGCGGTGGCGTTGGGCGGCCGCGGCAAAGCCTTGCACCTGTCGCCCTCCGCTCAGGCCCTGCTGCCACACACCAGCGGCGGCAGCAGCAGCAGCAGGACCGCGTGGCTGTCAATGGCTGACGAAGACCCCGCCGTCGCCCCGCCTGTCGTGGCTGGCGAGGTGTTGCAGGCTGCCCAGGCGTGGGCAGCGGCCGGCGGCAGCGCAGCGGGGGGTGGAGCAGGCGGGGCGGCAGGCGGTGGTAGCATCACAGTAGGCACAGCAGGCGCAGTGGGTGCAGCAGGCCCAGCAGGCGGCACAGCAGGCGGTCCAGCAGGCTCAGCAGGCAGCCCAGCAGGCAGCCCAGCAGGCACGGCAGACGAGGTGGTTGCTGTGCACGTTTACGAGCAGCGCTGGTCCGGCCTGCTGCAGAGCCTGGGCGTGGCAGCCTGCCTGGCCGCCACGCCCGCCATCCGTCAAATCCCGACCGCCTGCCTCTGGGGCTACTTTGCATTCATGGCAGTGGAGAGCCTGCCCGGCAGCCAGTTCTGGGACCGAATCCTGCTCATGATCACAGACCCAGCCCGCAGAACAGTGCTGCTGGAGCGGGCACACGCGCCCTATCTGGGTGCGTGGATTGGACCGTGCTGCCGCTGGCTGCTGCCGCCGCCGCTGCCGTCGCTTGCGGCTCTGCTGCCGCCGCCGCTGTCGCTGCTTGCTGCTGCTGCTACAGCATGCAGTGCGACTTGGCAAGGCGCATGCGCACCCCTGCCCTGTCCCTACCCTGTGGCTTGCAAGTCAGCCTGCCCTGTCCCTACCCTGTGGCTTGCAAGTCAGCCTGCCCTGTCCCTACCCTGTGGCTTGCAAGTCAGCCTGCCCTGTCCCTACCCTGTGGCTTGCAAGTCAGCCTGCCCTGCCTCCCCTTTGCCTCCCCCCGCTCCCGTACAGAAACAGTGCCCTTCCGTGTGATTGCCTGGTTCACCGCTTTCCAGACCGCCTACCTGCTGCTTGTGTACGGCGTCACCTGGGCGGGCGTGGCGGGGTAAGTTTTGAGCTGTGGTGCTGATGTCGGTGTTCCGTTCAGTGCTAGCTGCCCAGGCCGCTTGCTTGCTGCTGGTGGGATGTCGGTGGTGCGTTCAGTGCTAATTGTCGAGGCCGCCTACCTGCTGCTGGTGGAGGCGCCTCCTTGGCCCGGACCTCCCTGGCCGGCATGGCGGGGTGGGCTGGCCATGAACTGGGTGGTCTGCAAGTTGGTCAAGCTTCACAGCATGGCGCCAGCCCCAGCCCGAACAGTTCGAGCTGCTTACCGCCGTGCTCCTTGCCCCATGCCCGCCCTCCTCATGCAAATCGATCTGGCCCCTCCATTTCCTGTCGAGGCGCCTGTTCCCTTCCGCCAGGGGGTGCCGCCGCGCTGTTCGTCCACTCTTGCCCCTTGCACCATCCCTGTTCTCCTCCACGCAGCATCCTGTTCCCCCTCCCCATCATGGCGCTGGTTCCGCTGCGCCAGTGGCTGCTGCCACGCTGCTTCGCCAACCCTCGCCACCTTCAAGAACTGGATGCGGGCACGGAAGAGGAGGCGCCGCCCCTGTCGCACCAGCAGGCGCTGCAGGCAAGGCTGTGGGTGGGAGGAGGTGTTTGGTCTGTTTGACCAGGCCTGCTGGGTTGGGTGGGAAGAGACGTTTGCCCGGCCTTTGAGGCAGTCATGCATGCCAGACCAGCCTGCTGGGCTTGGGTACAGGGGGCCTCCTTTAGCTTGCATAGCGCTAGAGGAGGAGGAGGCGCCGCTGGCGCGACAGGCAAGGATGGGCGGAGGCAGGTGCGCACTGAGCGGCGTAAGCCGCCCTCGGAAAGCTTGTCCGCCTGCCTGTTTCTCAAACCCGTTCTCACCCGCGGGCCGCTGCAGGAGGCCGAGGCGCAGGGGCTTGCCACCGGAGCCGTCGCGCCGGCAGGTGGCCGGGGCAGCGAGGACGGAGAAGGCGACTTGCACTTGGCAGACAGCGAGCTTCACCGCCTGCGGGTGGTGCACCACTTAAGGTGCACGCTTGTTCTGAGTTGATCTTGCTGCGAGCTCTGCTCAGGGAAGCTGCCGGGAGGCGAGCTGCACCCGAGGCCGAGGGTGGTGCACCCCTGGACGCGCGGTTCACTGGCATGTTTTTGTTTGTGCCATGCTACACGGGCCGCATAATCCCACCAACTCAAATGCCCCCTGCCTCCCGCTGCAGCCGCGGTTCCCTGCTCCACCGGCGCGACGCACTTGGTACGGGTGTTGGCGCAGAGCCGGCAGCAGCAGCCGAGGCGGCAGCAGCAGGGGTGGCAGCACCTACACCACCGCCACCAGCAGGAGCGGCAAACGGGGTGCCCCTGCCTGGCACAGCTTGGAGCCCGAGAGCGGCGGCCAGCCTGCGGCGGCGGTCGCACGAGCTGCCCCACGTTTGAATACATGGCGTGCAGCCAGAAGCTCCCAACTCGAAAGGCTGGTCTAACGATTGGGCGTGCCACGTGGGGCAGGGCGGCCGTGCCAACAGTTGCCTTCATTTGTTAGTTTAAGTGCAGCTGCTGCGGCTGAATGTGAACTGTGCACTGCCGCCGCCCGCATCGTGGCCTTAGTGACTGTAACGAGGTGGTCAACTGTTGCAAAGAGCTAAGGTAAGTGTGGGCATCATGCTGATTTGGCGGAGGGAATACGGGCTGTTGGGCGGAGGGACCTTGGGGGGCCCTCCAGCGACTTTAGGGGGCCCTCCGGCTGCAGGGAATGCCGAGGGAGGGTCGGCAGAGGGAAACTGGCGATCGTCGCCGCCGCTCCCGCCGCCCCCAAAGCATGCTTAAGAGGTTGTCGTGTGCCTATTTCAGCTAGAAAAGACCCCTGCTGGTGGGACCCAGAGAGACTTCCCTCCGCCCCTGCGTGAACGCACCCGTGTGGTGGTGCTGCCGCCGCCGGCTGCCGCTGCGCTGTGCTGTCACCCCATGGCCTCCCTTGATTACCGCCCCCACCTGACACTCGTCACTGGCCTTTGCGCACGCACAGAGCAACCGCAGTGCCCCTGCAAGATCGCCAGCTCAAACTTGGCAGACGGCGGCAGCCCGCGCGCGCCAGCCCCCATTGGGCAAGAAACTGAAGCATGCAGTTACACCCATGCTGCAAAGCAGCATGGAGGCAGGATGGCAGACGGACACTGCCGGGCAGCAGGCGGGCAAGGATGTGCTAGTGGCAGATGGAGGCAGTGCAAATGAAAGAGGGGGTCGTTATGTTTTGGTCAAGTGGAAAGGTACTGTAGAAGGCCAGGTGGCCAGGTGCCAAGTATTGGTCGCATGCAAACCAGCGGTAATCGTACATGCAGGTTGTGATGGGAAGAAGAAGGGAGTGGGCGCCTGTGAGTATATATCAAATACACATGCGGGGAATGGCCCATTGTTCATTTCGACGTGCCGGCTGCACACCGGCTCTCAGCCGTCACACAGGGGGCGGCTGCCGGCCGTCGCCTGGCTGCCGTCCGGCTGCTCGGCATCCGTGCCAGGATGGCCCGCCTGCCGACGGCAGCAAAACGAAAAGCTACTCGTTAAGGTGTGTGTGCGAGGCACGGGCGCTGGCAGCTGGGCTCGCAGCCCTCCTCTGCGCCGTGCTCGTCGGTATCGCCCTTGCCAAAGGTATTGAATGCCGTGTGCGCTGCCAGGATCAGCCGCCCGTCGGGTTGCATGATGAAGACTGCAGCGGGCAGAATGGGCGCAGTGGTGGTTGTCTTGATCGCGACCTGCTGAGGGCAGCAACACGGGCAGCAGCAGCGGCAGCGGCAGCTGGGCCTGCGGAGACAGGCAAGGCGGAGTGACCAGCCGCCACACCGCCACGCTGCCATGCCCATGGCCAGCTGGCCAGCTTCGACTGGGGCAGCCTGCGACCGCATTACACAACACTGCTTCTCACTGTGCGCCCCACACCAGCTCAGACCCTCTGTCCCGCCCAGAGGCTCACTTGGCACAACAGACTTGATGGGGATGGCGGCCGCCCGCAGCTCAGCCTCCAGCGCTTCGCGCGCCCGCCGCTCCTCCGCCCGCCGCCGCCGCACCTCCCGCTCACGCTCCCGCTGGGCCGCCATTCTGAGCTGCCGCTTGTGCACAAAGAAGAAGAAGATGGCCTGCGTGGTGGGTTCAGGCAGGTGGTGCGTAGTGGGGTCAGCGGTCGGCAGTTGTGCGGCGCCGCGGGCAGTTGGGTGATGCAGACACAAGCAGGCTTGGGGCCCCTAAAGCCCCCCCTGCTCTGCTCCGATAGGGCCCTCTAAGCAGGGTATGTAACAGGAGAGTGCAGGTGGCTTCAGCAATTGCAGGAGGGCCCACCCGAGCGGTTGGGCTGGGTTGGGAGGGTGGCTGATGCATTGGCTACAAGGCAGGCCCCAGCCGGCTGCCTTAACTCTTGTTGTCTGCTTTGCGAGTTGCCCAGACTCACCAGGGCCAGGGCGACGATGCCGAGCAGAACGATGCCGGCTATAAACATGGCTGCAGGTGGGCGGGGAAACAGCGAGAGTGCAAGTTGAGGCCCTAAAGCAAGTAGGGTGTTTTGGCGCTGCAATGATGAGAGTTGGTTACAGACTTTGGAGCATCAAGGCCATAGTTCATCGATTCGCGCACAGGTGCTGTGCCACAGCGCTCTGTTGGAGAGCCTCGCAGAAACGTCGGAATCAGGCGGCCGGCGAGGCGAGCGCGTGGGGCGGCACCAGCACAGCTCAGCTCGGCCGAGACCCGCCCGCAAGCCCCGTTGGGACCATTTCAGCCACGCGACTCACTGTTGCCTGTCACTTGGTGGCCGCGTGTTGCCCACGGCACTGGTCGAGCGGGCGGTGGGTCAGTGGGGGCAGGAGTGGGGAGGACCGCCGCGCCACCAGCTGACTGCCCGGACATGCGCTGTCCGCAGGCCAGATGAAGATGTTGCGATCGACGCGCAGAACGCGCTGGTTTGGCTGTTCACTTGAGGGCGTGGGACCCACCGCGCGCTTCGGGCCTTCGCACCGATCGGTATACCGTTGAATTGATAAGGAGACGGCCCAAGCACGTGGCTAGGCTTCCCAAGTGCCAGCCAGCATCCACCGATGCCTAGTGCCGCCAAAAGTCTTACGCGGCGCGCAACGCCCCCGCTTGCAAAGTTGTTCACTGTGTAAAGGAGAGCAGATTGCTACAGGAGCCAGCTCGATCAAGGTCTTGTGCGCTTCATGGGGGTTCAAAAACCGCGGCTTATCCGGAGCCTTCACACCAGGCGGGGCCTTCGGCCCCGCTGCCATTGCCATTGCCCTTTGGGGGGTCCAGACCGAAGGTGTGGGAGTGTCCGGCCAGCGCAGTGCAGCAGGAGCGATTTTCAGTTCGGACTTTTCCGCAAACCAGTCCCGGCTGGTCAGTGTTTGAGTGCTGTGGGGCGGGGTTACTATCCTGTTATTGTTGGGCGCGTAAGGAGGGCCTCTCCAGCACCGCCTCGAAATGGCGGCGGCGGCCGCCGCTGCTGCTCATGCACCTGGCTGCCTCCCTTGCCACAGGCTTTAAACAATTGGTTGCCCCACCCCTTGCTCACCATCAAGGCACATGTCAACTGCAGGTGGGAGCTGGGGGGCAGCAGCTGCAAGGGTGGGCTAGTTTACAAAGGGCATGTCCTCTGGGGTACTTGGGCAGATTTTGGGCCTGCTGCCCAGCAGGGTCCCAAAATGGTCCATCTTTAGGTGGTTGCAGGATGGTAGTAAAGCAGGTGCAGGTGACTGCCCTGGGTGGCATTGATGGGGGGGGTGGGCTGGCTGCATGTGGCTTGGTCTTTATTTGCAGCTGTGTCCACTGTTGGGAAGGGGGAGGCACCAGGTCCTGCCGCGTAAGACGTTTGGCGGCACTGGCCGCACGCTGCGGATGCGGCGCAAGCCGGGCGGGAAGCTGCTGCCCAACGCTTGTCAGGACCGCCGAGACTCTACCTGGCGCTCTCCTCTTGCGAGGTGTTGGGCATCCTGAGAGCCACGGGCAGGGCGGCGGAGATGGGCAGCCTTTCATCTGACCGTCGGGAAGCGGGCTGCACACGTGCACGCAGAACAATGGCTCTGCACCCCGTAGACCGGCATGGGCCGCCCTGCGACAGCCCGTCTGCCGACGTCGGCCAGTCTGCGGCAGGGTGCAACCAAAGCGATCAAAGGCCAAGCTCATCAGAGACGGCCAGCCAGCGGCAGCAGCGCCGGTCTTGTCGCTCTGCCACCACGGCTGCTACAGCAGCCACAAACTCGTCGTCGCCATGGCCGCCCTGGCTGTCGCCCTATGCTGCCCCACCCTGCCGCTCGTATACCAGTGCAATCTAGGCTAGTCTAGTTTAACAGCTTAGCGCCAGCCCACTGGGGGCTTAATCTTCATAAGACTAAGAAATAAACCAAAGCTCATGAATGGCCAAGGCATGCACCCGCCTCCCCCGAAACGGGAGAGAACACAGGGTTTGAGGGTCAGTGCAACTGAAAAGTTCGGGGAAGTGTGAGTTCCAGTCGGGTTTGTTTGCCGCCGCTACCATGAAGTCGGGGGTTTCGAGTTTGCGCAGTTCATGGCGGGGGTATGCAGCGTGCGCAGTCTTGGCATACTGGCTCATGAGGGTGTGTGTGTGTAAGGCAGCGGATTCTGGGGCGGGGCGGGGGAGAGCATTGCACCGAAAAACAGCTGCCTTGCAAGGCGGTAGTTTGGCATCTGCAGCACGTGCCCCACCCAGCGGCCTTGCAGGCTCTGCTCAATATATAGGGCTGCTCGCACACCGGGGTCTTCATTGCTGGTCTGGCTGTGGCTGCTCCCAGCACATGGTCGCCAACGGCTGCGACCCAAAATCTGCCGCAGCTGCTTTCGCTGCACCAGTTCCAGCCACTGCAGCTGCTGCGGTGACAGTGCCCAGGCGTGAGCCGCGTACAGCAGCACGCTGGCCACCATGGCGCACACTGCATTCACGCATTTTCTGCTGCTGCTGCAGTTGCATGTCCACCCTGCTGCCGCTCCGCCTCCCGCAGAGCGAGGCGCGGGAGCAGAGGTTAAAGGCAGAAGCGCAGGATGAGCCACAGGTCCGCAACCGCCACAGACACCTGCAGGCAGGCAGGGTGGTCGAATAGGGCTCAACACGCAGCTAGGCACTAGGTGCAGGTGGGCCGGCTGGAGGTGCAGGTGGCAAAGAGAGCCGCGGGTCCCAGGTATGCTAGCGCGGTGGCGTGCGGGCGCTGGCTCGCCATGCACACGCGGCGGCATCTTGGCGATCCGAATGTCCGACTGCGGAACCTCACCCCACTGCCCCCGCACCCCGGCCGACTCACAATGGTGACCGGGATGCCGCCCTTGAGCCAGTACAGAAAACTGATGTGCTCCCCCGCCCGCTCCGCCAGCGTGGCGGTCACAATGTTGGCCGAGGCGCCGATGAGGGTGCCGTTGCCGCCAAAGCAGGCGCCAAAGTTGAGAGACCAGGCCAGGATCTGGGTGGCAAGGGAGCAGAGTATGTGCGGGACTGGCTTGTTAGAATGCAAGGCCGGGTTGGAGGTGGAAGCGGCGGGAGGTGCAGGTGTTACCTACCCTGTTGCACTAGCGCATGCAACATGCCCCGGCGTACCTTGATATCAAGGCCCAGCCCGGCGCTGGCAAGGTACTCGATGACGGGCACTGCAGGAAGGAAGGGGACGGCAGGGGAGGCAGTGGTTCAAACTAATCAGCGTCATTCTGAGCTTCGGCAGGGCCGCCGCCGCGCGTGGCACCCGCAGACAGCACGCAGTAGAAGGGGCCAGTACCTGGTCAGCTGCGGCTATCGTGCATTGCATGCACAGCTGGGCGCCAAGTGCTGTACACGATCACCACAGTAGCGGGTAAAGGGCCTGGGCAGATGGGGGCATGTGTCCCCCCGGCAACTTTTGCGCTGCGCTGCTCGCCGCCGCTGGCCGCCTCTCCCCAGCCCTCCCCAACCTCATTAAACTGCCCCGCCAGCAATTTTTCTCACCAAGAGTGATTGTGTATGGGATGTTATCGAGGAGCATGCTAATAAAGGCCGAAACCCACAGCAGGATCTGCAAAAACGGCGCAGCAGGGAGACACGGCTGCATCAGGTCAGCAAACTGCACCCGAGCAGCCTTCAGCACCACTGCTTGCCCAAGTTTGATGCAGCAGTCGATGCATGCATTCATATGGCTGCTTGGGGGCACCCAACCAACATAGCTGCAAGCAGCTCGGCTGCAACAGCAGCGCCCAGCCCCAGCCCTCACCTGGATGGCCACAATGGTGCGGCTGCCCTCCGGCACTGCCCGGATGGCGTCCTCCAGCCACCCCGCAATCATGCCAATCATGCCGACCTCTGCAATGGCAGGGGATGCCAGAAGCTCGGCAGGCAGGGTGATCGTCAAGGTTGAGAAAGCAGAAGCTGGCACCGCCGCCGCGTCAGCCTGACCCACCCCGCCGCAGCTCATAACAATACCCGCAGCTTGCCTGCCGAGGCCTCAATCATCGCAAACATGGAGGCGAAGAAGAGAAGCATGTCCCACTCAACAGTCTGTTGGGGTCGGGTCAGCGGGGAGGTGGGAGATGGGCAACAAGTTTCAATGGGTTGCCGGCGGACCAAGGTGAGCGCGACGTGCCACGTGTGGCGGGCCGAGCTCAATGCAAGTTGCAGCCAGCCAGCTGCTGCAGCCAGGCTAGCCTGCATAGTTGACAGCTGCACAGTTGACAGCAAGCGCGGCACAGCACTGCACAGCATGGCAGGGCGCAGCATGGCAGAGCGCAGCGAGGCAGCTGCACTCACGTGCACCACTCGCTCCACTTCCATAGGCTTGTCCACCACACAGCTGCAGAACATGGGCGGGAGGGCATGGTCAGGCAGCAACTTCATCTGCAGCCAAGGTGCAGCCTGTGGTGCACCAGCCACGCTCCTGCAGCCTTGAAACCTGCCAGCCCAGCCACCGCCTAGCGGCGCTCACAGCACGATGGCGCCCAGGATGGCAAACCAGGCGGGGTCCACGTGGTGCACGGGGTGCAGCAGGAAGCCGATGAGGACCACACCCGTCACGTAGGCTGCAGGTTGTGAGGAGCAGGGGATGCCAGGGGGCTCTGCTGAGTCACGCAGGCGCAGCACAACGCGGAGAGGTTGGGAGACAGCAGCGCAGCCTGAGCAGGCAGGGCAAGGTGCCCGGAACCGCCCAGTCTCCAGGCAGGCCCCTGCCTGTGGCAAAAGGAAATGTTCCAGGCTACCCCCACGTGCCCACTCACAGCACTTGGCAAACAGGGGCCAGTCGGTGATGCGGAACGCCTTCACCCCTTCCACAATGGCGGCATAGTTTTCGATCGACCTGCATTCCATGCCATGCCACAACCACAGTGGGAAGGCAGGTAAGAGGAATGGCAGGTTTTGCCTGGTAGGCTGGAGAGGCCAAAAAAACAAGCACTGGCACGGCTGTGCGCGCTTGCAAGCACGCCCAGGCGCTGCAGGGGACAGAGAGGTCCGCACCCGCGCAGCGTGCGGCGGAACTGCCACAGCAGCAGCGGGATGCACGCCACGCACGCCATGATGACACCCGGGGCCATGTTCACAATGAAATCCATGAAGCCTGAAAACAAGAGGTCGGGAAGGCAGCATGGCAGTGCGCGTTTCAAGTTAACTGCAGTCGTGCTAGGGGGGGCCATGTGCACGACGAAAATCCATGAAGCCTGCAGGCAAGCTTGAGGAAGGCAAGCGCGGGCGTGTTCGAACCTTGCAAGGCAACCGGCCAAGACTAGCAGCAACCAACAGCTTGTCGCTCTGCTGGGTCGCTACATGCAGTCTCCCTTTGTGCTGCGTCCCCACCACCCACCCAGGTAGTTGGACAGGGCGGTGCCGATGATGAGGGCAGGTGGGTCGCCAACCTACAGCACAATCAGTTTTGTTGATTTTAAGTACAGGCACTTGCTAATGGGCTTCCGCTCGCCACACGGCTGGGATGTTTTTTGCAGCAGAAACTTGACAACTAGAAGAGGGGAGTTACCATGGTGGCTGCGCCGCCAATGTTGGACATGAGCGCCTGCAGGGGTGTTTGTGTTGGGAGTGCGCAGGTGAACGGCGGAGTGGCCGGCAGCTGGCACAGGCCGAGGCAACGGCGTGCGAAGCGCAGCATGCCGCCGCCTTCGCACAACATGCTCACCTGGGACAGCATGAGGGGCACCGGGTCCTTGTCCATTTGTCTCATGATGGAGATTGTGACTGTGCAGGGGCAGGGGCAGCAAAGGGTTGCAGGTGGTTGGTTGCCGGCGCATACAGCATCAGATTCTGCTCTGCAGCGGCTCCCGTGTGCTCTGCCTTATGGTCACCACTTGCGCGGGCTTCCGGGGCTGCACCCTCCGCAGGATCACCCAGCTAGCACGAGTGGGTCGCATGCCGCAATCCCTCCGCATGCTCACCCGGGCAGATCAGCAGCATCTGCATAGTCATGGGCGGGTGCGGCATGTGTGCTGGGGAGGTTGTAATCATGGCACCGGTTTCCCCGGAAGTGGGCAGTAGCTAGGCAGGCGTGGGGCGTGCAGTGCACCCTTCTCCCACCTTACCGTTGTCACGTTGTCCAGCCAGGCCGAAACGAAGGCGGTGGCAACCCTTCAAATGGCGGGCGGGCCAGGCGGAGCATGCGAGTCAGCAAGGGCACCGGGCGTCTAGCATCACCCCTGCTGGCCTGCTCTGTGCAACCAGCTGGCCATGGTACTGCCGACTGAGTTGAACGCGTGCAAGCCAGCGGCTAGACAAGCAAGCACAGCACTGCGCCCTTGCGGCAGGCTCACATGAGTAGCAGGGAGAGGAGGCCCATTCGGCCGCGGCAGCCCTTGACCGCCCATGCCGCCATCAGTTCGAACAGGCCCTGCCGGTAAGGGGGCAGCCCATGACCACACCGACGGTGGGCTTGGAACCCAGCGCGGGGTTGCATCATGATGCACCCACACGCACCCAGCCGCCATGGTTTGGCTGCCCAGCCAGGCTGGCTTTGCCACTCAAAGCCTTAGGGAAGCAATCAAGAACGGGATGAGGCAAGCCGGTCGGAGGTCAGTTGCTGGGCAAGCTGGGAGGCAGGTGCTGTGCAAGCTGCCCACCGTGTCTTTGAGGCGGCCCACGATGATCATCATGCCAAACAGCAGGCCCAAGGTACTCTCGTCCAGCCACTCCACCACCAGGGCCAGCGAGGGCACCATGTTCATCCACAGCAGCAGGCCCATCTGCAAATGGGCGGAGGCGAGCCAAGGGTGGGCACAGGTGACTGCAAGCGGCTCGCTTCGGAGGGGCAGCATGGCAGTTGCAGGGAGGTGTGTGCCGCAGCAGTGACAGAAACGCGGCATTCCCAGTACATGCCAAGCATGGGCTGGGCTCACCATGCAGCCAGCGCCAATCATGGCCACCCACCTGCGGCAGGGCAGCATGCGAGGATAGAGTGAGCTCGAGCTTGAGTCAGGCGTTGCATCCTACATCATGCCTCGGGGCAGGAGGCAGAGCGCTGCCACCAACAGAGCTGCTCTGTTGCTCACATGCGGTGGATGCGCTCGCTAGCAATGGCCACCAGCACCAGCAGTAGGATGGTGAGGGCGATCCCTGCAGGAGAAAGGCATGCAACATATGGGCGGTTGCAACACCGCGTTGCACACGTGGCGTGTGCTGAGGGGCTGCTGCCATGCGCATGGTGCTTTGAAACTGCCGCGTTGAGTCGCGGCCCCAGCTCACTCGACACACCGCACTCAGGCAGGTGCTGCCTGCTTTGCGGGCGGCTCCAGCTGGCACTCACAGTTCTTTGCGGGTCCCAGGCCTCCCAGATCAGAGGCCTCAACTTGGAACACAATCTAATGGTGCGGGCAGGCGGGAGGGAGGCAGGAGAGCCGTCAGATGGAGGTGCGGGAAGGCCCCTCCTGGTTGACCCAGTGCGGCAGCAAGCACAGCGGCCATGCTGGCCAGCCAGCCAGCCAAGGCGCACCAGTCCAGCAGCAGCGGCAGCAACACATCAGCACCGGCGTGCCTGGATCAGCATGGTTGACTCAAAGGCCAGGTACAGTGGCTTGCCCGCCACATACGCGTCAGTCAGGTCGCCAGAGCGGAATGCCATGGAGCACTTGACAGCGGCGCCGTCCTTCAGAGTGCAGAACTGGGGCTCAGACACCGGGAAGAACGCGGCGGCCCTGGTGGCCTCGCTCCGCAGCGCGCCCAGCAGCGGGGCCGCCAGGCTGCCGTTGCCGTTGGAGGCCTCAAGCAGGGCCTGGCCCTCGGCGCTGGAGGCAGCCGCGGAGCTCAGGTCGGGCAGGTCGGTGAAGTTGCGCTGCACCACGGTGACCTGCATGGAGGGGAGGGGAGGGAGAGCACGTACCGGAAGCAGTTGTTGGTGGAGCGGCGTGCAGGTGTGCTGTAGCGAGCCCAGAACAGGGCTCATGCACCGTCAAGCCGGCCCACATGGAGGCGCCTGGCTGCTCGAGATGCAGCGCGGGAACCAAACCAACAGCAAGATGCTGCAGCAGTATGGTGCAACCGCACCTTCAGCTGTGGCAACTGCACGCTGCCAGCGCCATCGGCGGTGTTTGCCGGCTCTTCCACAGGTGGCGCGGCCAGCAGGCGGCGGTGGCCCCTGGCGTGCCGCCGCGCCAGCGTGAACTTGGGCTTGCTGAGCAGCGTCTTCACGCGCCGCACCAGCTCCCCCTGCACCTCTGCCGCAACTAGCGTCGGCGTGCCGAGGGGCAGGTCGCCAGCGCCCGCGTCCCGCAGGCTGACTGCCTTGCCCACCCAGGCCGCCAGGCGGCGGCGGGCGCCGTTGCTGCCCGCCTCGCTGCCGCTGCTGTTGGCGGTCACTTCTGGCGGGAAGTAGGGACCGATGAGCAGGTTCATGAACAGGTAGTTGCTGCAGGGGTGCCGGCGAGAGGGCTGGGGGTGAGGGTGCCCAGTTTGGGAGTGCGGCCGGGCTGGGCTGGGCCGGGGCCGGCAACCTGCCCCAGCTGGAAAGGCACAGCGAAAAGTTGCAGGTCGCAGCAATGATTGCAGCCGCCTGCCCTGCCACAGCAAGCCACCAGCTGCACAGCAGCTCCACGTCCCCCCAGGCCCAGCATTATTCCATCGCCCCCCAGTTCATCTCACATTGACTCGCTCTCCACGGGCATGACGTAGGGCAGAACCCCGTTGGTGGCATGCACACGCGCCAGCGGCTCTGGCACGTGGATGCGCCCCTTGGCGGCTATGATGATGCCCACAATGCCCGCCATGATGGCCAGCACCCACAGGTTGACGGCCATAGCCTGACGGGGGAGGGGGCAGGCTCGAAATCAGATCAGCATGGGGCCGGGGCAGCTGCTTGATCTGCTGTGCAGGTTGAAGCACTGCTGGCAGCGCCCTCCCATGCCGAGCGATACCTTGAGGGGGCGTGCCGGCTTGCGCTCGGGGGGCGGCGCAAGCTTGTGCTGCTCGATGCGCTCGGCTTGCTGCAACAGGCGGGAGGCAAATGAGTGAGCCTGGCGGGTCTCCAACGTGTGGAGAGGCCCCTCGTCGCTACGGCGCTGCTACGGCGCTGCTATGGCCCGGCGGCAGCTGGGTGGTGGCTGCAGCTTCACACACCTGTTCAATTAGTTTAACGGACTGCCTCGTCAGCCGCGCCACATGAGGAGGCAGAGGTTCGGGAGCACAAGAGCACTCTTCGCTAGCGCTGGACTCGCTGAAGTGCGCAGCCGGTGCTCCCGCCGCACCGAGCTCATCTGGCTGGTGCGACCACTTTGGCGAGCCACCTTCGAGGCTGGCGCCGCGGTCCGAGCCTTCCGAGCCTTGCGCTCCCTCACCCTGCACCGGCCCCGGACCTGGCATGTCCATCGTGACTATTGGCCAATGGTTGAATGCATGCGGCTGCCGGTGAACCGCCAAAGGCCGCCTCCCCGCTGGCGCTGCGCAGAATCTCTCTCAACGGCATCCCAGCAGGCCCGCCGACACAATATACCACCCCGCAACCAGGCCTTCCAGCAACGTGCATGCCTGCAAGAATGCACGATTTACACCAACCCGTTTCCTGCCTGGCTGTCCATGACGAGCCCACCAGGCAGCCGGCGCCGCACGCCCAAGCCCTGGCGCGCTGTAACAGCATAAGCGGCAGATGCAATAGTTGCAGCCGATTATGATGTATTTGTATACATTTCAGCTCTAATCTGCTATTGCGCTCAATCTGAACGTGTGTATCAATCACACATCCCCTCAATCCTGCCTCAATCAGGCACCAAGCACAATCCAACTGCATTCTGCAGTCAACCTGTCACCTGCACATTAATCCACCGCCCGGCACTTCGGTCCGCCGCCCGCTCCCCTCCTACTTATGCACAGCCTCTGCCCTTGCAACCAACCAGTTCTCCCGACTTACCTGATCACTTGCACAGTAGTCTGGTGTAACAAACACCTCACTGCTCAACTAGTTAACCGGCCAGCGTGTTACACGCGCTGTACAGCTACGTGGGCAGCACCGTTGTGGACGGCTTCGCCGCCTGCCTCATGGTCTCCGCAGGGTTTGCCGCCGCCTCCGGCGCCATCGACCTGTGGCTGCATGAGGATGCAGCGACTCTCGTGCCGCAGCGGCTGCGCCACAGACGGTTTTGTGCTGAAGCCGGTCCGTCTCCCGCACCAACAGCGTGCCGCTTTCTAACCGACAGCCTTGCCCGCCTGCCGGGGCGTAAGTTAGAGGCAGCAGCAGCAGCACCACCACCACCAGTGACTGCGCTGCAGCTGCCAGCGGGAGGCGCCACAGAGGGCTGCCGCTGAGCCTGCATTCAGTTGTGATGGGGTGTCACTGTTGCCACTCCAATCAGTTGCTGCCCCACAGCAGCTGCGGACAGAGCGCCTGACCGCGCAGTTGAGGAACATGTGACAGATATACACATGGTGGAAGTACTGTGACCAGTAGAGTAACAAGCAGCACAGCACGAGCACAAGGTGCGCCGTGCGTGGAATTTGATGAATGGTGCCACTGGCAGAGCTGGCAGGTAGAATTGAGGGCACGCAACAAGCGCAAGCAGTGAGCAAGACGAGCACAGAGCTGAGTTGGCACTTCATGCGCAAAGCCAGGGAATCAACACATGGCTGAGTTTGCTGTAGTTTACCAGGGGCAGAGGGTCAAGCGGACGCTTTGCATGAATTCAGAGACGAAAAAGAAGTTTGGGCAAGGTAGTTGGTAGCAGCCACAGCGGCTGCAAAGGTTGCAGTGCAGCGGTGGGGTGCTGGGCAGCAGGTTATTGTTTGAAAAGGCATCGCCATGCTGAGCTGGGCAGCAGCGCAGACGTCGGCAGTTGGCCGGCCCGGTGCGCCGTAGGGCTTGGAGGCAAGCCGGCGGATGCCTCAGCCGGAGTTACTGGCACACCACAGCCACCTCCTGCAGGTGGTTGTTGTGCAAGGCACCTAGCAAAGGGAGGGGGAGGGACACCAGGCGTTCAGACGGGCTGCCGACGGTGCAGGCGACAAGGCAGTGCCCGCAGCCATGCAAGTTGTCGCAGTGCCCGCGGCCGCAGGGCGATGCAGCTTGCCCGGGTGGATGCAAGCCAGTGCACGTCACAGGCATGCTACTGCTGCGCATACGTATGGCGTGCCCAGTAACTTCTCACCCTCTTGGTAGTCAGCACGGGGGGAGGGGGCAGATGGGGCGGGCTGCGGCCCAGACGGGCGCTGGCTGACGCGGGACAGGCCGAGCTGCTGCGGCGCCTGCAGGCAGGAAAGGGCAGCGCTGGTGTGCATGCGGTGAGCTCGGGTCGGCGCAGGGGAGCGCTCCACGCCTGTGCACACAGCCGGCTTTGCACACAGCCGGCTTGCGCGCCATGTAGACCCCCATGCACGCCTGCATGCCGCGCTTACGAGCGCTGCCCACTTGCCTGGTTGGCCTGGGGCGAGAGCTTGGCCAGTTCCGCCTTGGCACGCTCCCCAGACGCATCCCCAGACGAGCGGCACACGCCAGCGATGCACCTCTGCGATCAAGCAAGCAAGCGGCTGCGTGAGGACTTGCTGAGCATGCTGAGCATGGCAGCGTGGCGTGCCCATGACGGGCAGTACAGAGGCGCGGAGCTGCGCCCACCGCTGGTTATGCGCCCAAACCCCTGTGCCGCCTCCACAGCTGTGCGCTGGCAGTAGGCTGTTCAGACTAGCCTGACCAGACAACACTCGAGCTCACCGCCACATAGATATCCAACCAGTCCGCCCAGCGCTCCAACAGGGAGCCGGGAGCATCGATGGCCCGAACCCAGGCGGGCAGGCGCTCGTTGTGCTGGTGGCAGTGCTCCTGTGCCACACAGCCAGGGAGGCAGCCGTGTCAATGGCCATGCTGCCGAGGCAGCCAGTGCCTGGCTGCAACGTGCCGTGTTGCACAAGCAGCGGGGGACTCAGTGACGAGCATGCCCTCTCCTCACCCTGACCACTTCGTAGCGGTGGAACAGGCGCTGCACAAGCACCTTTGCAACATCTGCCACCTGCAGGGTGCGCACGGGAGCGTGCAAGCGCACAGCCACGTTGGGTCGAGGGCTCGGTGGAGGGCGGCAGGCTGTACACCGCCCTGTACACCGCCAGCCTGCGCTGCTCAAGCTGATGGGAGACATCGCCAGTACTGCACTAGCGACGGAAGCTGCACACTCCCTGGCCTGCAGCGCATGCGCTGCGTGCTGCGAGCCACGCCTGCCCCAAGAGCTTGCGCACCTGGAGCCAGAGCAGGGCGTAGAGCAGGGTGACCAGGACGGGCACCCAGCCGGCCCCCTGCATCACAGCCAGCCCGCCGTCGGGCTGCACGCTCAGCGGCCAGTAGACGGCAATGAACATGGCAGCCAGCATGAAGGCCACCACGGGCGCCACCAGCAGCAGGGAGGGCCGCGGCGCGCTGCAGGGAAGGGGGGGCAGTTCATCCCATGCGTTGAGTTCACGCAACACACGCTCCCGCCACCACCACCACCACAGCACCCGCCACCCCCTCCCCGCTCCACCGCCCACCTCTTCTTGCTGAAGTGCCACCAGAAGCTGGGGTTGCGGGTCAGCAGGATGGACAGCTGGATGAAGCAGGTGAGGCCCATGTACACACACGCGATGGTCTGGCCCTGCGCGGCAGAGGCAAGGGGTGGGCATGCAGTGCGCGGCACCATGTGGGACAGGCAACTGAACCAACAAAAGTGTCCGGCGTATACCGGTCCGCGTGCATCACCAGCGTGCCCAGCACACCACGCTCACGTTTGTGATGATGCGCTGGCCCAGCTCCTCCTCAGAGTCCAGCTCCACGTTCCAGATGTGCCACCAGTTGATCTTGGTGGGGTCGGCCAGCGCCAGCAGCAGCACCAGGGCACCCACACCGACGGAGGAGATGGCGCCGGCCACAGCCAGGCACTTTGTGATGTTGGCGGTCTCGGGCACGTCGGAGCTGTGCACCTGCGGCGGTGGGACAGGGCAGGGCAGCGGCAAGGGTTGAGCACGGCCTGCCTCAAATAAGTGGCACAAATATGTGGCTCAATACGTGGCGCAATATGTGGTTCAATATGTGGCGGGCAGCCAAGTATATAGGCTGTGAAGCACAGCTGCCGGCCGCCAGCGGCTCAGCAGCGCCCTCACACCTTGTCAAAGGAGGTGGCCATCACTGACACGTCGTTGGTGAGGGACACCAAGACCATGACCTGATTTACATGGGGAAGGGGCATGCAGCACAGCTGGTGAGGCATCTGCTGGCAGGAGCCCTCGAGCGCCTCGGGAGGAACCACGAGCCACGCACCCCCGCAGCCCAGCGCCGCCCCCGCTGAGCACGCAGGGTGGTGAACGAGTGCCCCCATGTGCTCACCCAGGTGGGGAACTCCAGGCGCAGGCAGATGATGCCAAAGAAGAAGAAGCCCTGGGGGAGGCACGTATGTGTTGGGGAGGGGCAGGATCAGCTGGCTGCCTTGCAGGGACCCTCAGCTGTGGCAGGCATGGCTGCAGGGCTTGCACGAGTGTGGCGCAGCTGCGCGTTTGGGCTGCCGCATGGCTGATGCAGTGCTGCGGTGCTGCCCCGCATGCGCGCACCAGGATTGTGATAGAGGAAGCCATGCGGTATACCTGCGATGATGCAGTGCAGCGCGGGAGGGCTCGGGGCAGGTTAGCCACACAGGCAGACATGCAGCAACAACCCATTGAGCTAGCTGGTGGGCATGGCATGGGGGAATGGCGCTGCCTCCCCTGTCCCCCTCCCCCTCCCCACTCACGATGTACGTCTCCAGGCGGCGGAAGATCTTGCGGGAGCGGATGAGGGCGGTGACAATGGTGCCGATGCCTGCGGGTGGGTGGGGTGCGGCGGCGGTTTGTGGCGCAGGGTAAACACAGCCCTGCTCCAGAGCGACATGCCTGAGTTCTGCAGCCAAACGGCCAGCCGCATCGCCCCGGCAAATGCAAATGTGGGGGAACGTGCCTCCACTGGCATATCATTCCCCACGTTTAACGTCCGGCACTGGCCCAATCGGACCACCGGCAGCACACCCCAGGCTCACCTTCCTCCGTCAGGATGATGTCAGCGGCGGCCTTGGCGGCGCTGGTGGCCCCCGCCACTGCAATGCCCACGTTGGCGCGCTTGAGTGCAGGCGCGTCGTTCACGCCGTCGCCTGCGGGAGGGTGGACGGGGGACAGGTGCGTTTGGCGAGCCATCAGCAGCTGCTGAACGGATGCTAGCTGGTCTGACCCTCGCTTGCATTCATGTTGCCGCCCAATCCATGAGCAACCCAAACCACATTCCAACTCCAGCCATCTTGAAGCCTGCTCCCCCGCGCCTGCTCACCGGTCATGCCCACCAGGCGGCCGTGGCTCTGGTACGCCTCCACAATCGCGTACTTGTGCTCTGGGTACACGCCCGCAAAGCCGTCCACCAGGTTGACCTGTGGGCGAGGAATGGGAGGAGGGAGCAGCAGGTTGGGCTGGGCGGCTTGCAGGCATGTCAAGTGTGTGTTCACCGTGCCCCCGCAACACTCCTCGTTCACCCACAGCCCCAACCCGGCCCCCACCCTCCAACCCACCCGCACACCTACCCACCACTGGCCTACCCACCCACACAGCACCCGCACCTTGTCCCCCAGTGCGGCCTTGTCCTGCCCCTCTTGCAGCAGCTCCGCCCCCTCCATGATGTCCGTGCCCAGCCCCAGCCGCCGGCACGTCTCCACCGCAATGGCGTGCTGGTCGCCCGTCACCATCTTGACCTGTAGGCGGGTGGTGGGCGGGGAAAGGGGAGGCTGGTGGGCATGCGTGGCACTTGGGCGTAAGGTGGGGTCATGGCGGGGCCTGCTGGTGTGCTCTCTTAACCGCAGGCACAGCTCTACGCCTGCAGCAGCGGCCACAGCTGGGCAGTACAGCGGCGCACCTCCACCCCCAGGCTCTTGGCCAGCTCGATGGTCTCAGCAGAGTCGGGGCGGGGCGGGTCCAGCAAGCTGCAGGCACAGGGCAGTTGCTAGGTCAATGGGATGCCAGGGGGCAGCCGGCAGTGTGCAAGCCGCTTGCCCTGCTTGAGCCCAGGTCCAGCGCCAGCAGCAGCAGCACCCGCACCTGATGAGGCCCACCAGCTCCCAGGAGGCTCCACCGTCGGTGCTGTTGGCCACACCCAGGGACCGCAGGCCGCGGGACGCACGCTCGGCAATGTACCTGTGGGGCAGGTGGCAGGCAGGCTGACCTCGGGTGGTGCACATGAAGGGTGGGCTGGTTGCTTACCACCGGTGCGCGCTGTGCCCTGGCACAACGGCAAGCACGCTTGCCACTCATGAGCAGCCCCGCCAACGTGCACAACAGCGCTGGGGCCCTCACCTGTCCACCATTTCGCGGGCCTGGGGATCGCCCAGCAAGTCGCGCACAATCTGGGGGGCGCCCTTGCAGGTGATGATTCGGCGGCCATCCGGGGACGTGACCTGCAGCAGTGGCGTGTGGTTTGGGGAAGCATGTGAGGAGCATGTTGTGTGTCATGCAAAAGATCGCACCAGGATCACTGCAGCGCTGAGGCGCGGCCAGCACCAATCGCTGATGCCCCACCTCAGCCACCGTCTTCTTGTCCACTGGGTTGAAGGGGATCAGGCGGTCAATGCTCCAGCCGGCGATGGCCCCCTCGGTGCTGCCGCCCACCGCTGCTGTCACGGCACGGTCGATGGCATCCTGCCGGGGAGCGGTGTAGGACAGAGGGGGGGATGTGAACACTGCGAGCCCTCATGCGCATGAGGCCCACTGGTATGGCCAGGCACACGTGCACGTGCATGCCGACCACAGCTCATCGCATGGCCGCACTGCGGCACCATGCAGCTGAGCAGGCATGCGGATCCCTGGCCCACCTGGTTGCTCCACTTGGCGGACAGCGAGGCCATGAGCAGCACGTCCTCACGGCTGGCGCCGCCCCACGCCTGCGGCGCAGGTGGGTGGTGGCACCCGTGGTTGGCAGTGTGCGAGGGGCTGCATCGTGCCGGCCCTGCCTTGCATTGCAGGTCCAAGGTTGCCCACCCACCTCCACATCCTCCTTGTCTAGGGTGAGCTTGTTGAGGGTCAGGGTGCCGGTCTTGTCGGAGCACAGCACCTCCATGCCACTCAGCTCCTCCAGGGCCGACAGGCTGGGGGAGGGTGGGGGGAGAGGCAGGTCGCAGGGTTGGTTGGAGGGGCAGCCGTGGCGGGAAGTGGAGCAAGGGATGCAGGCCTGCATGCCACGTGCCGCCCCTCGCACACCGCCCTCTACTCCCCGCCCTCACCGCGTCACAATGGCTTTCTCAGCAACCATCTCGCGGGCACCCACAGCCAGCACGGCGCCGGTGACAACAGGCATGCCGATGGGGATGGTGGAGGCCAGGATAATGAAGGCAACCTGGAGCGGGGGAATGGTGGGTGCGACTGAGGCGGAGGAAGAGCAGCTGTTCGATGGTTGTCAGCAAGGGAGCGGTAGGGCAGGAATACTACCCACTCTTCCCATGAAGACTGCGCCCCCTGCTGCCCTGCTCTCACCGTAAATGCGTAGCCCACGTCCTGGAAGCGCGCAATGATGACGGCAAGGATGGCGATGCAGCCGGCAGCGGCCAGCACACCAATGGCGCCACTCACGCGCCCTGCATGTGATGTCGGGGTGCATCAATCGGGGGCACGCGAGGGCGACTGGTCTGCTCCCCGGAATGCCTCCCGGCATGTGCCTACTGCAGCAGGTGCTGTTGGCGTCACCTGCTGGTGTGCCACCTTCGCATGTGTAACCCCCAAACAATGCCATGCCCCGCCGCACCAAGCACAATGTTGAGGTGGCCGCGCTCCTGGGGCTGTGCCAGCAGGGCCATGGTCTTGCCGAAGAATGTGTTCTTGCCGGTGGAGACCACCACCGCGTCCAGCTCTCCAGAGGCAACCACCGCCCCCGCCAGCACCTGCGCGGGGCGCAACGTGGGGGAGCAAGTGCTGCAGCTCAGCCAGAGGCCAGCTTTGCTGCCCTGACAGCAGGCACGCCACAAGAGGTCTGGGCGTGTTGTGTGTTGTTGTGACGCCTGTTTGCCCGCAACACCCGATGCTGCTGCTGCTGCAGCAGCCAGTGCCAACAGCTTGGCTGGCTCGTCCCCTTGCACAACCTGCACCTCACCCCATATGCACACTGCCCCTACCCTGACCTTGTCTCCGGGGCGGCGCGTGACCTCCAGCGACTCGCCAGTCAGGGAGGACTCGTCCACCTTGAGTGGCTCACCCTTGCCCACCAGCTGCGGGAGGGGAGGAGGGGGCCATGGAGCGGTGTGTGAACGGGAGCCATGCTGTGCAGCAGGTGACACATGGCGCAGGCGCACTGCACCCCATGCCGGATGCACCACGCCAACCACTCCGTGCGTCACACAGTCTACTCGCCTTGCAGTCGGCGGGGATGACGTCGCCTCCCTTGAGCGCCACAAGGTCGCCGGGCACCAGCTCGCGCACCGGCATCTCGCCCCAGCGCCCGTCGCGGCACACCATGGCCTGAGGCGCCGCCAGGTCCTGCGCAGAGGTGGGAGGGGAGTGGGGGTATGAGCCGCTGGTCAAGGTGCCGAGGGAACAGCAAGGGCAGATGGGCGGTGGGCGTCACCCGGCGTGGCTGCCAGTCTGCGGGCAGCAGACCTGCTGCCACCCAGCCGTTCCTGCTCTCAGCTCCCCAACCCTCTGTTCTCACCTCCAGCTCCTTGATGGCATTGCCGGCATTGCGCTCCGTGTAGTAGCCAACCCACTGCGGGAGGCGCAACGGGCCTGGCCAGTTGGCAAGTGTGGAGGGAGCAGCATTGCGAGGAAGCTGGCAGCGGCGGCGGCGCAGAGCAGCCGCAGTAACACCCGCTGGCGCACAGCCTGACTCTGACTCTGGGGCTGCGAGGCGGCCTGCCGCTGCAGCCACTCACCACAATCAAGTTGAGCTCGATGATCTGCAGAGCAGGGTGGAAGCAGAGCAACACGCATCAGCTGGAGTTGCCGACAGTATCCAGCTTGGCGCACGCGCTCGTAAGTTCTTGCTGGCACAGGCGGCGCCCAGCACCCGCTTGCTGGTATCCGTCAACACACAACACGCACAGGCAACGCACCAGCAGCGCAAAGCTCAGCCAGCCGCGGCTGCCATGGTTCTCAACCGCCACGCTCACAACAGCGGCCGCAATCTGCGCGGCCAGGAGGACAGGAGGCGGCAGTCTAACGTGTTGCTGGGACGAAGGAGGCGGCAGGCTAACGTGTTGCTGGGACGAAGGAGGCGGCAGGCTAACGTGTTGCTGGGACGACCGCGTCAAGCTTGCACGGCTGCGGTGCAGCTCCCTGCTCAGTTCTGGCAAGCAAACATCCAGCGCCGACACCCAGCAGCGCCCCACGGTGGCGGGTGTGGTGCTGAGCAGCAAGGAGGCGCTGCTGGGTGCTTGGGATGGGCCTGGCAATGCATGCCGCAGCACTCACGATGAGGAGGCACACCCAGTCCAGGTCTGCAGTCAGAAGAGTATATGGCGGGGGTCAGGGGGTGGGTGTGNTGGTGGGGGGTGGGGGGCATCAGCATGCGCGTTGCGCTGGGCAGAACATGGTAGCGCGGGTCGAAGGCTGCATGCATGCAGCAGTGACCGGGCGGCTGCGCCCGGCACTCACGGCTGCGCCCCGGCACTCTCAGGCTGCGCCCCGGCACTCACAGCGCCAGGCAATCTTCTTCCACTCCGCCGTCTGCTTGGCCTTGACCTCATTGTAGCCGTGCTGCGCGAGCAGCTGCTCCGCCTGCCAGGATGGGGGCGGGGGAGCTGGTGGGCTGACGCAGGAGGCGGCGGCGGGGCCGCCTGGGTGGTAGGGTAGGGCGGCGGCCAGTGGCGGGCAAGGCGGCAGCAGCATGCAATCCAGCAACCTGCATCATGAAGTGCAGAACCTTGCGGCATCTAGTGGTCTGCTTGCCTGCGGCGATGTGAGCCCCACGTGGGCGCCGCCCGACTCGCGGGCGACGGCGGCGGGGCCCAAGCTCGCTGTTGGGGCCGCAGGCGCAGCAGCCGCTGTTAGCACCGGTGACTTCTCATTGTGCATCGCCCCAGAAGGTGGCGGGAGGCGAGTAAGCTCGGGTTGGGCAGGGCGGCGGCTGGCGTGCGACGTCAGGAAAGGTGGGATTGCGGCGGACGGACCGCTACACGCGCGTTGGAACAAAGATGCAAAAGATGCCGAGTTTGGAGGAAGGCACCGCTTCAGTGTGGTTGGGCTCAGGAGCTACCACTACCCTGGTTCCTCACGGTGGTGAAGCCGGTGGCCAGAAATCTGTCCGACCCGGGTTTGTGGGGAGAGCGACGCGCCGGAGTCTGCGACTACCAATACTCATGTGCCGCTGCCCCCGTCCGGCAGCCGCCGGCCCGCCAGCCGCCCATCCACAGCAGGCGTCAGCTGGCGGCGATAAAGCGGCCACGCTGGAAATCGGGCATACGCCGCCAGCAGCCTGCCACATTGCGCTGTGAAGGCGAGGCGAGCCACGCTTGCTCCTGAACTGCCACTGGTGCCGCGCTCACGTGCACGCTCCTGCGTGTTCAGAAACCCACTGGGGCACAGGTGGGCGGCAGCAGGCGCACACTGGCACGCCGTTGGGCAGGAGCACCCGCTCGCTCGCTTGATACAAGTAGCGTGCATGTGCTAGCCCACTGTTGTTGATGCGCCAGGCAGGACAAGCCTGTCGCCGTGCTGCAATCTACCCAAGCTCCACCAGGCAGGGCATTGCGAATGGCAGGGCGCCGTCTGTCACAACGGGAGGGGCAGCACCGCCCGGTCCCCACGCAGGGCACGGAAGCTGGTTGGCTTTCGGTGGCTGGCACTCCCTGGCCTTGCTCTCAGCCATTGCAGTTTTGTCTTACAACAGACGCATGCCACCGTACCCCGATGCACTGAAGCTTTTGTAAGCAAAACAGGCACGGCAGACCATGCAGCCGCAGCGTGGGCCAGCGTGCGACAGAGCAGCGGTGCACCGGAGGCAAGGCAGGCCACAATACTCTCGCACAATACTCTCCTGCCCGCACCTCCTGCTGCTGCGAGAGTCTAGCAACTCCTGCTGCTGCGAGAGTTTGCCAGAAGCCCAACCGGCCCGTGCTCGCGCAATCGCATCGATGCAGTCTCCACAGCTCGCGGGGGACAAGCGCTGCTGCTGACCAACAGATTGGAGCCGAAAATGCAGCTGGAGGCTTGCGAGGGAGACGATCTCTCGAGAGCGCTTTCCAACTGCCCAGCATGCAAGACACAGTGGCTGCCGCCCGGCGCAACCGACTGCCAACTGTGCCCTGCACCTTGCTCCATCAGATACTGCACCAGAAGCCTCTGATGATGTTATGTAGAACAACCCCCACTCCATCGGCTCACACATACCCTGCACTGGCGTCGGGACGGCCGGCCAGGTGGCGCCGACCCTGCTCGTCCCAGCTGCTCAAACACCAGCCCTCGCCTGGCAACTTCATATCCGCCGCCCGAGTCGTGCTCCCTGTCTGCCACATGGGCTGCGGGTGTTGGAGTTGTGCAGCGTATTACTACATGTTGCTGATGTGGCGAGGAAAGGAACGAGAGTGAGACGCGGGGGAGAAAACCTGAGCTGGCACGAGCATGCCCCGCCTCACACGTGCGTCCATTGGGAACGCGAGCTTGGGCGGCGCAAGTGTTGCAGCCGGGTGCCGCTGCGACACTTATACAAAGATCAGGCAGGACTAGAGCATGTCATGCGTACACTCGGAGCATAGCATACTGAAGCAGTAAGGCAGGGTGGGCAAACGAAACAAACGGTGAGGCAGTTCAAGCGTTGTTCGGCAACAGCAAACCAGGCGAGATCAAAATTGGTTTGTGCATCTATTCATTTCAGCCGCGCTCTCTTAAACGGCGGCTCTGGGCCAGGCTCGCCAGACGTTGCCCCCTTGCCGTCGTCGCCACCCACAGGCGCGGCTGTAGCCGCCTGTGCGGCGGCCGCTGATGGCTGCTGCTGCGCTTGCTGCAGCAACGGCGGCGGCGGCAGCGCCTCGCCCACACCCGTGCTGCTGGCTGCACCCTCCACGCCAGGCGTGTGCTGGGAAGCGGATGCCTGAGCGCCTCCCTGGGGTGGCGTTGCACCACTGCCGCCAAGCAAGGTAGACAGAAGCGTGCTGACCTGTGGCAGCTGCGTGCCGCCGCCGCCGCCCTGGCGCATGCCGTCACTCAGGCTGCTGTGGGCGGCCAGCACTGGGCCCTGCTGCAGCTGGCGCGCCATCTTGTCCAGCAGCAGGGGGGCCAGGCTGGGTGCGAATGCAGCTCCTGCCTGGCTGAGCAGGCCGGGCTGCGGGCCCAGCAGCGCAGCAGCATGCTGCCACGGGGCCGCGCCTGGTGCGCCGCTGCACGGCAGCGACGGCAGCCGTGAGCCAGGGGTGCCGCCTGGCTGACTGAGCAGCTGAGCAAGCAGGACGGCCAACTCCTGCCGCACCTGCGCCTGGTGCTGCCGCTGCTGTGCTTGGAACAGCTGCTGCAGACCGGCGGCCGCAGCTGCCACCGCCCCCGCCGCTGCCTGTTGCTGCCTCTGCTGTGCTTGGAACAGCTGGTGCAGCATGGCGGCCGCAGCTGCCATCGCCCCCGCCGCCCCCTGCTGCTGCTCCTGCTGCTGCGGCGAGCTCAGCACGTGCTGCAGCAGCATCCGGATGAGGGCGGTCTGCGATTGCGCCTGCTGCTGTGCCTGCTGCGCCTGCTGGGGCCTGGGGACTGCAAGCAGCTGCTGCAGCGGGTGCAGCGGCACAGGGCCGGCTGGCCGTGCGGCCGGCGGCACGGACACGGGCGGAGCACCCACTGCTGCCGCTGCCGCTGCCGCTGCGAGCCAGCCGGAAAGCGGCGCTTGCCACAGCGGGGAGGCGATCTGAGGTGCTGGCATGTGCTGCGCTGATGCAGCTGGGCCGCCTGGGACAGCCGCAAACCTGGGGGACACCGGAGGTCCAGCAAGCAAGTGGCCTGCCGGGGCGGCACGCATCCGCGGCGTGCTGGTGGCTGAGAGCAGGTGGGCATGCCGCCTCCAGAAGGCTGGCACAGCTCGCTTCAAGAAGGCCTGCACGGCACAAGTGTGCTGAAGAGGGGATGCTTGGGAGGCGCTCATGCGCACGAGCCTTGCGTTGGCCATGCCACTGTCACGAGAGCAGCGGCCCAGTGCAGCCACGCCCAGGGAACACTCCAGGCACATTCGGGTGCGACTCGCCTCCAGCTTATCCAAGAAGTGCGAGGGCTTGAAGCCGTCCCAAGAAGCTGTCGGCTCCAAGAAGTCCGCCTCCAAGTAGCCTACCACGCCAGGACCCGCTGCACATTCACACCAGGGGCCACGTGTGTGGGCAGCGGAGTTGGGTGGGATGAGCTGGGGTGGCGGGGACGGGGGCATGCAGACGCATTGCGCGACGAATCAGCACAAGGGATGGGGTTGCCAGGGGTTGCGGCAGAGGTGGCATACCATATGGGGCTTGATGCAGATGCGAGGCAGCCCCAGGGGGGCATGCTGTTGCGGCGGGGCGCTCACCTGACGAGCCGGAGTAGACCTTCCAAAAGGGCTTGACCAGGCGGTTGCAATGGTACACGCAGAAACCCTGCGGCATGCGGGCAGGTGGGGCGCGGCTGTCAGGCCACAGCTGCCCTGCTGCAATGGGCTGGCCGGTTGGGCCCTGCCGTGAGATCATGGCGGGCCGGCCGCTAGCTTCAACTGGTCACAGCTGACATGCTAGCCCCATCAGCTGCCTGCCCGCCACTCGCCTCCACCGAGGTGTGGGGCGCTTCGCGCATGAAGCCGATGTGTACGGTCACCACGTGCTGCATGTGGAAGCCGTGCTCATCAACCTCGTCCCTGCAGCCAGGTGATATGGCAGCATGTTTTGGCGCGACGAGCTGGGCTTGTCAAGCAGCGTCACAGCTGCGCATGCAGCACCCGGCCAGCACCATGGCAAGCTGAGCAACGCAGGCGGTGCACCCAGGCGGCAGAGCCGCACACGGGCGTGGCAGCATGGCACGCCACGCCATGCTGCTGCGCACACGGTGTGCGCATGATGGCCCAACAGGCCCAACAGCACAGCAGGGCAGCACACTCGGGCACTCGCTTGCTCACCGGACGCCCCGCGGCCGGTACTCCTCAGTGGTGCAGCAGTTCATCCAGCTGGACAGGTGGGTGCGCTGCACGTCTGTGCCCCGCAGGCGCAGGCGGAAGCCGGGCGGCCAGCGCAGGAAGAGCAGGGCCATGTAGGAACGCAGGGAGTGGTGCACGGCCAGGTAGCGTTGCAGGCCGGGGCTGCCTCCCAGCTCGGCTGCTGCTGCCTGCTGAAGGTCGGTAGGGTCAGAGGCCCAGTCCAGCTCAAACCCGGTGTGAGCTGCCGTGGCATCACTGCTGCTGCTGCTGCCGCTGCCGCTGCCATGGCCGTTGCCGCTGCTACACAGCTGCGCCACCAGCAGCCGCGTGCCCTGATCGGGCAGGGAGGCCAGCTGCTGCTGTAGCCAGGCCTCGCTGGCACCCCCGGGCCATCGAGCGCAAATGGTGTCCAGCCCTGCTTGCCAGGCCGCCGCCGCTGCGCCGTGGGCGGCTGGGGCGGCTGCGTCGTCCCTACCAAAGGAGGCGGCAGCATGCCGTCTGCCGTCGACGCCCCAGTCCACCGCCGCCGCTGCCACCTGTGCTCCCACGCCAGTGGTGGCTGTACAGCCCAGCAGGCCAGCGCTGGCACCCTGCCCCTTCCGCTTGGTCAGCAGCAGGGCGGTGCAGCCCAGCCGCAGCGCTGCATGCTGGAAGTCGGTCCACCTGGTGCCGTGGGAAGCAGCACTGTTGCCGGCGTCGGCGGCCGGCTGCGCGTCGAGGCCCATGCCGGGCGGCACCGCAGCGCTGCACACATGGGCTCGCGAGGGGATGCCCAGGCTGCGCCGCAGCTGTCGGGGGGACAGGCCCGGCGCATCATCCTCGAGCAGCAGCACGGGATGCTGGACAGGGTGCAGTGCCGCCGCCGGCGGCTGCTCTCGCTGCGCTGGGACCGGAGGCTGCTTGGCAGCCAGCTGCTGTTGTTGTTGCTGCTGCGCCTGCACCTGCTGCGCCTGCTGCGCCTGCTGCACCTGCTGCGCCTGCTGCTGCTGCTGCTGCTGCTGCTGCTGCGCCTGCTGCTGCTGCTGCTGCTGCTGCTGCTGCTGCGCCTGCTGCTGCTGCTGCGCCTGCTGCTGCTGCTGCGCCTGCTGCGCCTGCTGCGCCTGCTGCGCCTGCTGCGCCTGCTGAAAGGCTGGCGACGGCGGCTGTGCCTCTTGCTGCACCTGCTGTGCTGCCTGCGCCCATGGCTGTGCACCAGGCTGCGCCTGCTGGGTGTTGCGAGGCAGCAGCAGATCGACATGCGCGTAGCTGGCACCCCCTTGCTCGGCCCGCTGCACCGCCCCAGCTAGCAGGGCAGCCAGCGCATTGAAAGCGGTCCGATGGCAGCTCGGAAACGTTGGTGGGCGTGGCAGCGGCTGGGTCGGGGGGCTGCAGTGCGTACAGAGCGGGAGGCAGAAGCAGGGTGGGTGGCAGGTGCCAAAAGCGCCGGTCGGCATGCTTGCCACGCGCATGTGGAGGTACCACGCTGGCTGGTTGCGGCTTGCCCCGCAGTCGCGCACACCTATCACACCTGGCGCTCGCCTCCGTCTTGCCATGCTTGCCCGGCGCTGCGTCCAGCCGCCACGCGCCCGTGCCCTCTGGCTGCCGCCCTATCGAGCCGGCGGCAGCGTCGGCTGCCGCAGCCGCAAGCGCTGGCAAGGCTGCGGCGGCTGTGGGGGGCAGCTCGGCAGGCCCTCCTACCGTCGCGTTCGCCTCCTCGGCCAACTTTTGATGCGCGCCCTCCGTTGGTGCGCCCTCCGTTGGTGCCGCAGGACAAGAGCGGGGCCAGGCGCGGGAGGCGCCGCTATCGGGGGCGAGTGGGCGAGGGGAGGCGAGGAGAGGCGAGGAGAGCAAACTATTTGCCGCCTACCGCAATAACGGATTCCTCTACCCATCAAGCACATTCCAAAAGCACAGTAGTAGCACTGCGCACTCTGCGCTACGCGCGTCACACCACACGATGAATGCAATGCGATTAAGGACACCACTTGCACTTGCAAGGCTGAGGAGCCTTGCTGCCCCGCCGCCACTGTCGCCAGCCGTCGCGGCCTTGCGCAGGCCCTGCCGCGTTCATGCTCTGCTGCGTTTCATGCCCCACACAAACCTGCCTCTCCTATCTTCCGCAGGCACTTGTGTGCCATCGGCCAGCCTGAACGTCGTGTTGCCGCCTGCACGCCTGCTGCCCCGCCTCGCCTCGCCCGCGGAATGGATGGAGCAGCATGCGGCAGGGCACGTGAAACAGCTGGCCTTGCAGCTTGTGACCCAGGGGCAGATGTATCTTGAGGAGAGGGTGAGCATCCGATACTGCAAGCGGAGGACGCGTTCTCAGCCGAGGAGGCGGCCAGCGAGCTGTCAGCCGACGAGGAGGCAGACGAGGATCAGTGGGGCCTGTCACCTGAACACGAGGCAGAAGCCCGCAGCCTGCTCGCCTCGGCAGCCACTGTGCACGGCAGCAGCCTGCAGCACCTGACCTTTGCTTTGCCTTGCTGGAGCCCGCACACCCCCCCGCCGCCTGCCGCCGCCCTCCCACAGACCGGCGTGGCCCCGACGCCGACTGCCGCGCTGTACACCCTCCGCAATGGCGCTCTCCGGCCTGTTTGAGGTGCTGTTCGATGTGGACACCGGCAACCAGGTGTGGTCTGGCAGGTGGCCTTGACGATGTAGTGTGGAAACGTCTGCCGCGCTGCCGCGCTCACAACAGAGCTGGGGGCATTGCCTTCACGGCTGGTACAGTTGGCTTAACTAGTGGCCCTCGTCTTGAGCCACTGCTGCTGCTCATGCACCCGTCTCAGGCAGCCAGCTTTGAGCAAGTGCAGCTGATTTGCAGGGAGGTTGGCGGGTACCACTGAATTCTATTTGTGGGGTGCAGCAACGTTCAATGCGTGCAGAGTGCAGGCAGTGGCTCATGTGCCCCAGCCCTACCGCAGGGCCTTGGGGGGGACAGCGTGGAGGTGGCAATGGTGCCTACCGCAGATGCCGCGTGGCGGGGAAGCCTCAGCAGAATGATTCCGCCCCGCCACCAGGAGATGCGCAGTTTGGGTCCCCGCTCACGCTCATTCTCCCTTTACTCAGCATCGCCGCAGCTGTCGGATAGCACGCCGCCATGGTGTACGCGTGAGTGGCAGTCCCTCGTGTGGGGGCGTGGCGAGGGGGGGCTGACCCCGCTGCGCGTTTGCGGTGCTAGTAAGGGGCTTCGCATGCACCGATGGCCGCGGGGGGGCCGCGCCGCGTGCCCCAGCGAACTGCGGCGATGCTCCTCACGCACCCTCCCTCACGTTTTCCCGCTCGCCGCCCCTCCCCTGCACCCCCGCCTGTCAGGGACTTCACATGGGTGAGGAAAGGACATGGTTTCACGCGCAAAGCCGCGAAAGGGAGGCTGGGCGCCATGTCGGGCCCTGCCGCCGCTCGGCCCCGCCGCCGCCGACCCGAGGGATGCTGCACCCGCTAAAGCGCCAGTTATCGCCCGCCCATCCTGCAGATCTTTGTGTGCTCGATCCCTCTGGCCCTCTTTGTTGCCTACGGCATTGGCGCCAATGATGTGAGTGGGAGAGTGCCGTGAAACCTGTCGAGCGCCTGGCTGGAGGGGGGAGGGAGCGCGCCCCCCGCACCAGACACTCAACCCACCACACTGCGCGCACGCGCTGCCCTGTGGCTGCAGGTGGCCAATGCTTTCGGCTCCAGCGTCGGTGAGTGGTTGCGAGGGGGTTGGAGGTTGGAGGGTGCAGCAGGCTGCGCTCGTCTGTTCGCAGCCTGCTAGCTCGCCGGGCTGGCTGGCTGGAGTACCAGCCATACCTTGGAGCCCGCCCCCGACCTGATTCTCCACTCCCGCCCAACCGACCAACACAACTCTCCACCTTCTGCCACCGTACCCGACAGGTGCCAAGGCGCTGACCATGAAACAAGCAATTGTGATAGCAGCCATCTGCGAGTTTGGCGGCGCCGTGCTGCTGGTGCGTGCCTGCTGCGCCAGCCGCCCGCTGGGCATGCTGGCCGTGCTGCCTGCTCAAGCCGCCCTGCACAAGACTGCCTATTCAAAACCTGATTTACACGCCCTTTTTGCCGGCTACATTGTTCTCCATCCTGCAGGGAGCGGGAGTGACGAGCACCATTCGAAGCAACATTGCCAACCTGAACGATTTCAAGGTGAGGACAGCAGCGAGGCTGGCGGAGCTCAGCGCGGGCACTCGTGGCGCAGCTGCCGGCAGCGGCCACTGTCTTGCTGCAAGCCACCAAACCACCGCTTCTGATTGGACCCAACTGAAAAGAGCGCAGCAGCGTAGATGCATGAGTGGATGAGCATGCAGATGACTTTTCAGATGGGATGCGATGCCACCTGCCGCCCAGGGCTCACTCACTGCCCCGCTGTGACCTGATCCTGCTGCAGAACAAGCCCGAGCTTTACATGTACGGCATGCTGTGCGCGCTGCTGGCCACCGGCATCTGGCTGCTCGTGGCAACTTACTTCGAGGTAACTCTTGAGCGGCGTGGGGCCCCGCACAGCGGGCAAACCGTGGGCGGCTGGTGACCAGAGGCACCCCGCACCGTGCAGCTGCACCATGGCTTGCACTACACTGAGCTGACTGCATGGCACTCCGGCCCTGACCCGCACATGCACGCCTTCGCTCCCCGTCCCCGCAGCTGCCTGTGTCCACTACCCACTCCATTGTCGGCGCTGTGATCGGCATGTCTATGGTCGCCGCTGGCGCTGGCTCGGGTGCGCACCACACCACACAGCTGACTGCAGAGTGTTGTTGTGCTGCCCAGTGGGCTGCTGCAGCCGGGCGCGCCACCAGGGCTGAGTGGGCGTGAGACAGGCACACCGCTGCATCTATGCATCTCTGCAACCGATCCTGTCCTCACAAGCCCATGCCCTGCCCTGCCACCCTTTACAGTCGTGTGGTCTCGCGAGATTGACGAGTTCCCATTCCTGCAGGCACGCCATGCTCTGCTGCGCTGCGCTGTGCTGTGCTGGGCCGTGCTGTCACGCACCGTCCAGCCCCGCTGCCCGGGGAATGGCTGCTGCTGTGGCCATGCGTTGCCTGTTGCGCTTGGCACCTGCCTGCGCAACAACCAGGGCAGGTCGGGATGGCATGCCAGCAACGCCCTCAACTGCGGATCCTGGATCCTTTGCTCGCAGGGAGTGAGCGTGATTATCATTTCGTGGTTCACTTCGCCCCTGCTCGCCGGCATCGCCGGCTCCATCCTCTTCCTCTTCACCCGCCATGCCGGTGAGGGGCCACCGCCCTTGCATGCGCTCACCTTCAACCCACAGCTTGACCACAGCTGTGCCATTTGTGTGGTTGTGACACATTGCGCTTGCGTGCTTGCCCGTGCTTCTTGCTAAGCCCACCCACGTCCTGTGCACTGCCCTGACCTCCACCCGCAGTGCTGCGCCGCAAGAACAGCTATGTGCTGTCCCTGTGGATGCTGCCCCTCTTCACCTTCATCACCGTCTGGATCGGCTGCTTCTAGTGAGTCTAGCGCTGGCGGGGCTACGAGCAAGCTGTGCCAGTGACGGAAGGTCGCTCGTTGGCTGCCCTCACTCTTCCGTGCTGGGCTGCGTGCAGCCTTGCTTACAGCTGCGGATGCGGAGCCTGCCCTGGCCTCTTCCCTGCAACACCATGTCTGACACATCCCGCTGCCCTTGCACCTCCCGCCCGCAGCATCATCCAGAAGGGCCCCAAGCTGTCCAGCAAGGTTGACAACCCCACCAACGCCTGGATCTCCACCTGCTTTGGTGAGTGTTCATCTTGCTTTTATGTGCGTTATGGCTGCTGCCGCACAGGGCCCCAATGCTTGGCGCTCACACGTGCTGGTTGCCTGTACGGTCCAGCAGCGAGCGCTGCCCAGCCGGGCCTCCAACTGAAATCTGGCCACCCTCCCTCCTGCTTGCTTGCAGCCGCGGGCGGCGCTCTTGTTGCAGGTCTGGTGGGCGTGCCCCTCATCCGGCGGCAGGTGCGGCGGGGTGCATTTGAGCATGCATGGCCTCCCTCTGCCTGTGGCGTAGTGCGCCACGGACGAAATATTTTTGTCTAATCTGGTCACAACCACGACCCGATTCCCTTGCACCATTAACAGGTGGCCCGCGACTGGGAGGAGCTGGAGAAGGCTGAGGTCATCCCTGAGCTGCACGGCGCCACCACCGATGTGAGTTGGGGAGGCGGCAGTGGTGCCAGGCTGTGTTGAGCTCCCGTGCGGCTGCGCATGCCCGTCCTCCTGTTGCATACCCTGCTCAGTGGGCCCTGTCGGACGAGGGCAGGGGGAGCTGCGGGGGCTGCCTGGCGGAACATCACAACTGAGGCGCGCTTGGCTTCTCGCCTGCCGCTGCCCAATGACCCATGCAGGCCGGCAAGAACGGCAAAGACGTTGATTCCGACTCTGGCAGCGCCAACGCCAAGCCCGCCGCCGCACCCGGCACCACCGAGACGGCTGAGAACATGGTGGGCGCTGGCCACCCCGAGCGCACGCCTGCGCCGCTGCGCGACATGCGCAAGAGCCGGGTGAGTTGTTAATGGCCCGAGGTAATGCTGGGGGCCGCGTGAGCCAAGTCAGCACCGGACTGGCTGTGGGCGGGGCTGCCGGGCGCATGCGGCCAGGCCCAATCCTTGGCGCCCTTCCGCCCCACATGCTTGGAGCCTCGACCCGGAGCCCCAACTTTGAAGCCTGCTCTCTTCGCGCTGTACCTCAGCTCACCCCTGACCCCATCATCTCCCTCTCGCCACCCAGATCTACGGCGCCCTGACCAAGAGCTCCAACTTCGATGTCCATGGCGTGATCGCTGAGAACGAGGTGCGGTTGTTCACGCCTACAGCCTGCCCTGTTTGGCTGCCTGGTGGAGTGGGAGTCTATTAAGGGTCTGGCTGGCAGGTTCCCAGGGCTGAGGACAATGGCGCCCGAGGCGCACAATCTGCAACCTGCCCCAAAGGGGAACTTTGCGGAACCACGTGTGCCCCTGCTGCCGCCCAACCCCGCTTGCCCGCAGAAAGTGCACGACCTGCACGCCAATGCGGAGCAGTTTGACAAGAAGACGGAGCTCAGCTTCAAGTACCTTCAGGTGCGCTTCACTCCACGCCTTGCCGGCCAGGCCTGTGCCACGCTTGTGCCACCTGGGCTGGCCTGGCGGGCCTCACGTCAGCCAGGCTGCTGCTCACTGCAGGTCTTCACCGCCATGTGCAACTCCTTTGCCCACGGATCCAACGACGTGGCCAACGCGATTGGGTGAGCCTGCACTGCCCTGCGGGGCGCCTGCGGTGCTACATGCCTATGGTATGAACCCCGCCTGTTGGCACCCACTGCACACTGGCCGCCCCCATGCACTTTCTTACCACCCTGCCTGCACATCACCTCCTCCGTCCCTCCCCGCACCCTCTACCCACAGCCCTATGGCCGGCATCTATGCCGCGTGGCAGTGCACCTGCGTCAACTCCAAATCCGATGTGCCCGTCTGGATCCTGGTCATCGGTGGCGTGGGCCTCGTCATTGGCCTGGCCACCTACGGTGCGTGGGTGGCAGGGCGTCCCTTCAGGCCAAGCATGTTGTGGTCCAGGCCAGCCAGCCAGCCAGCGGTGTGGCATGCTTATGCAGGCAGCTGCAGTGCAGGCGCACATGCTGCTGACCTCCACTCCAATTGCACACAACCCACCTGCAGGTTATAAGATCATTCGTGTCCTGGGTGAGTTCCTGGATGATATGCACAAAAGCAGTTGCTGCGCACCATGTCGCGTGAGATGCATGCATGCATGCCACTGCTGCTCAGCCCAGTATGCCCAGCGCCCAGCCAACGAGGCTTCCCCCCTCACTGTGACTGCAGGCGTCAAGATGACCAAGCTCACCAACTCTCGCGGCTACTGCGGTGCGCGTGCTGTGCCCGCTAAGCCTGCCTTGCATGCTTTGTCTGGCTTTGTCTGCTGCACCTGCCCTGCGAACCATGCCCGATAGCTTGCCGTGCCTGCACAGCCCCGCCCCTCACCCAATCCCACCCACCNCTCCGCCCCCTCCCCACACCCTTGTGCAGTGGAGCTGGCGGCTGCTGCCGTCATCATCGTGGGCAGCCGCTACGGCCTGCCCCTGTCCACCACCCACTGCATGGTGCGCCTCGCCGTGCACAATGCACGCATGCTAAGAGTGCCAACAGATTTTGGGGCACCAGCAGCACGTCTTGCAGGCCGGCAGCTGCACCCAGCCGCTTTCTTTCTCGACCGTGGCTCCTCCCAGCCCACCTTTCCATCCCCACGGCCTCATTGCAGGTGGGCGCTGTGACGGGCATCGGCATCGTGGAGGCCGTGAGCGGCAAGCGGCCCGAGGGCGCCACGTCCAACCGCGCCTTCAACTGGCTCCTGCTGGCCAAGTTCTTCCTGGGCTGGGTGAGGATATTTTTCCCGGGGATTTGGCAGGCTGTTTTTGCACGCATTGAGCACGAGGTGCATGCTGGCTGCTGCTCAGCCCAGCAGGCCCGATGCCCAGCCAACAGTCGCTTGCTGCCACCACCGTGTCCGCAGGTGGCCACCCTCGTCATCGCTGCCCTCACCTCTGCGGCCTTCACCGCCCAGGGCGTGTACGCTCCATTCAAGACTGACACCGACCAGCGTGTGGCCGACACCATTTCGCTCAACACCACCGCCAGTGAGTCTTTTGATTGCCATCGTGTTGGTTCCTTGTCTGCAACAAATTTGGCTGGATGGCATGGGATGCTGCCGTCCTTGGCGCCACCCCAGGCAAAGCAGGCGGCGGCAGTGCACTGTTCGGGTCGCTCGCATGCATGCCGCTGTGCAAACCTGTACAGCCTCCGCAGTGCCCGTCACAGCAACCGCCCATCCCCTTGCCTCTTCCTGCAGACGCCATCGCCACCAACCTGACCAGCTTTGCCACCGCCACCGGCAACACCGCTCTGGGCGAGGCCGCAACCATGATTGCTCAGGCCTGCAACGCGACCATGGTTCCGCGCCCACCCACCTCCTTTAACCCCATTACCGCTTGCGTGGAAACCACCATGCTGGTCCTCAACGGCACCACCTTTGTGGGCGCCGCATAAGGTCCACCAGTTGGCCCCGGCGGTATGCACAGGGCCGTACGTATGCAGGCCACGCGTGGCAGTCAGTAGCCAATTGCTGCCTTACTAAGCGACTGCTGTGCCTCCCAATCCCCTAAACCCACCCACCCAAACCCACCCACCCCCCATTCTTCCTCTACGCCGGAATAGCACGTAGCAGTTGCAATTTTGACTTGGACAGTGCGTGACACTGCAACTGGAGTCGGCCAGCACACAGGCGGCACACCTGCTCCCCTGCTGTCTGCTTCCGAAAGCACCTTCGTCCACCCTGCCATCGCTCCAGTGCTGCTAGCCCTACCAGTAGCATCCTTTGCGAGCATGTCGCCCCCACTACCGATTCATCCACCAACAGGTGCGGCAGGAATGGGCAGTTTGTTGACCGAACCGCCCAATCCTGCCGTCCCGCCGCACCTGCCGCCTCCCCACATCACTGACTGCCCTGCTCCTCTACCGTCCCTGCCCTGCTTTTCTGTCTAGCACGATATTGCCCCTCCCCCTTCCTGCCAAGCTGTGTGCACATTCTGATCCGCCTGCAAGCCTTTTGAGCGTTCTCGCTGCCAGACAAGTTTACTCCATAAAGTAGCGAAGTAACAATACATACGTTGTGCACCAACACAGCGCGCGAGCAGCTGGCAGCCGGGCAGGGCAATGCAGAGCTTTAGGCCTGGGCTGTGCACACACAGTAAGCCAGCGCTTACAGTAAGTGTCAGACGCGCAGGCCACAAGCGTGTGATGCTTCATGTTACACAGCATCTCGATTCATACGTTACTGGTCTTCATATGTTACTGGTCACATGGGAAAATCGGTGCCGTTATGGGAGCAGCTCATGTGTAGAGGCTTCTTCTGGCCGCGCTTGGTCTCAGCAGCTGCGACCACGGTACACAGCTGCATGTTTCCCCAAGCCGCCTGCCTCACTGCTCGTGCTTCCTGCAGCAGCAAGCAGCAGAGTATGCTGGTCAGCTGAAGGTGCCCCGCATTGCATCGCGCAGCAAGGCGGACTGGCAGTTTGAAGCCAAGCGAGGCAACTGCCTTGGTGCACTGCATTATAGCCTTCTGCCTATGCTCACAGGTAAAAGTGGCGCTCCCGCTCAGTGGGCTGACGGTACGTGATGACCTGCGGGCAGAAAGCGCAGCAGGGCAGGGGGCATCAACTTGGCTTGCACGGGGCGGTTGCAGGCAGAAGGCGCGCACTACAAGTTGGAGGGAAGCAGACGAGCCGGCAGTGGCTGCTGCAGCAGCTGCTGCACTCTCGAGGCCCAGACGCGTGGGGAGCACCAGCTGGGCATCAGAGCAAGACGCAGCAGCCCACCACCCAGGATGCGCAGCACAACAACAGTGCAGGGAGCCAGGCACCTGCTTGATTTGGTCGTCGCTCTCCGCGTCAAACACAAACAGCGTCACGCCTGCGGCCGTGCGGAGAGGCGTGTGCGCACAGAACAGGGGTGAGAGGGTCTCAAGGGCCGAGTCTCAAGGGCAGCCGGTTGTGGGGCAAAATGCGCAGCGTAGGCAGCAGCGCATGCTCAGCTGCCCACCTGAGAAGGTGGTTCGCTTGCCCGAGGGCTCGCTGCTCCGCCAAGTGCCGGTGTTCGTGCCTGCAAGTATCAAAGTCGAAGTGTGGATTGCACGGGCGGTCAGCGAGGCATGCACTCTCAGCTCCTGCTCAGCAGCAGCGCTGCCCAGTGCATCTGGGCAGGCCAGCTGTGCTGCGCGGCTGCTATGCATGCAGTTGCACAAGCACATGCATCAACAGGCGGCGGCTACCTGGCCGTCAGCGCACCTGTAGCTGTAAAGTGCACTGCCACCGAGTTGGCATCGCTGCCCGCCAACACGTCTTCAATGTGCAGATGATAATCTGCTCACAGGCAAGATGGCGCATGCCCACTGTGTTAAGGCAGGATGGCGCATGTCAGCTGTTTCATCCACCCAGCAGCAACCGGGAGATGCAGCCCCTCAGAGCAGCAAAGCTGGCTGCGCCCAAGTTTACGCGCGCTCCAGCGCACTGGTGTGTGGAGCCCTGGGCCCACCTGGGTAGGCTTCAAACAGCTGCTGGTGCACCGACTCAACCTGCACAGCAGGCACAGCGGCAGCGCGTCATCACAGGGGTGCCTGAGCAACTCCGGCTCTCTCTGACCTGCAGCTTCTAGAAGCATGACGGGTGCAGTCGGCAGGCAGGCAGGCAGGCAGGCAGGCTTGCCAAGCAGGAAAGCAGGCGGGCACGCACCTTTTTGTGCCCCAGCAAATCATCCCGGCTCCACACGCGGTCGCTCCACCCCACCTGCGCCCAAGCAGCAGCAGAGTGTGTGGGCATGAGGTGCAAGCAGGGCAGCTGAGCAGCTGGAACAGGAGCTCGGCACGCGTCTGCCCTCAGCTGTCTAATCCATCTCCGCGCGGCCAGCTGTGCACAGCAACAGGTATGCCGGCAGTAACATGCAGGCGTGCATGCACCTCCACGCAGCGGAGACAACAGGCCAGGCTGGCTGGTCAAAGCGCCATGTCAGCTCACCTTTGGCGCCAGCACGGCACACAGCGCCCCAATGTCATGCGCGTTGATTGACGCCACATATCTGTCCACCGTGCGCTGCAGCTGCTCGTCCTTGTGACGCGTCATGTAGGCGCAGGTGCGAAGCACTGCTCGCCTGGCCTGCTGGGCGCCGCTGCTGCTGCGGTTGCTGCTGCTCCCGCAAGCGCTGCTGCTGCAGGCAGGGAAGATACCATTCAGCAGGTTCAAAGTCTGGCACCGCTTCAGCAGTGGGCCGTGGGCAAACAAGCAGCTTGACAGGCATCTGTCGAGCAGCGGCAGGCGGCGGCGGGGGGCCGTCGCTGGCGGGAGAAGCCCTAGTAGTTTTCGGCACCTGGAGGACAGCTGCCGCAGCTGTGTGGCGTGCCGCCAGCCGCTGAGCACCGCCACATCGCGCGCTGCAGAAGCGCGCAGCGCCACCCCCAGCCGAGCCGGCGCAGCCGCAGCGATGCAGACTGCATGAGCGGTCATAGAGATCGCCACACAACTAGCCGCGCTGTCGGCAGCCTGTGTCAAGAACGCGAGAATGGGGCCGCTTGCAGGAGGCAAGGAATGCGTGTTCGTGGCTCAGATGAGTAGCAACTAGCGACAGCAAGCGGCGCAGATCGGGTTGATGTGATCCGGCCCAGCGTAGGCCACGCAGCGGCAGCAGCGACAGCAGCGGCACAGCGGCGGCGCTCCAGCCCGATCCGGTTTCCTGTGCACATACATATGCCACAATGCTGCGAGACGCCGGACATCGCATCAGTGGATTTATTCAACACGTAGTGGGCGCCCAGCTTCCCGATCCGCATGCAAAACACCCGCAGCCTCCTGCGGCAGCGTGCGCAGCCCTTGCGCAGCCAAGGCATCTCCCGCTGTCGACGCATGGTCGCATGCTACGCTTTCAACAGCTTGTCCAGAACGAGAGTGGGGCCGCTTGCAGCAGACCTGGAAGGCCTTGTACTGCTTCGTGATCAGCAGAGACTGGCAACAGTAAGCGAAACCTATCGGGTTGGTGCGACCCGCAAGCGGCCATGCCGTGGCAGCGGCGGCAGAGCGGGGGCGCTACCCCGCTTACAACTCCGGTTCTGCATTCCAGCGAAGAGCTGACCATACATCACTGGCTTACTGCGTGTGTACAGCCCAGGCCTAAAGCTCTGCATGCTGCCCGGCTGCCAGCTGCTCCTGCTCGCGCGCTGTGTTGGTGCACAACGTATGTATTGTTACTTCGCTACTTAATGGAGTTGTTACTCGAGCGGGCAGCGGGAACGCTAAAAAAGGCTGGCAGGCGGACCAGGGTGAGCGCAGCTGGGCAGCGGCAACGGACGGAGAAAAGGAAGGGGGAGTGGAGGCAGACTGAGGAGAGGTAACTTGCTAAGTAGAAACGCAGGGCAGGGCTGGTAAAGGTGCAGGGCAGAGTGATGTGGGAGTGGGGAGGCGGCAGGTGCGGCGGGACGGCAAGAATGGGGGGTTCGTTCAACGAACTGCCCATTCCTGCCGCACCTGTTGGTGGATGAATGGGTGGTGGGTGCAACATTCTGAGGGAGCTACTGGTTACTAGCAGCACTGGAGCGATGGCAGGGGGGAGGAAGGTCCTTTCCGGAGCAGACGGCAGGGGAAATCAAATCAAAAATGCAGCTGCTAAGTGCTATTGCAGGGTAGAGGAAGAGAGGGGGGGTGGGTGGGTTTGGGGTGGGTGGGTTGAGGGGCTATGTAGCGGCCCAGCATGCAGAACAGGCACAGCAGGCACAGCAGTCGCTCAGGAAGGCAGCAATCGGCTACTGACTGCCACACGTGGCCTGCTCACGCACGCCCCTGTGCATAGCGCGACCTGTTGTCGTGCCACGTGCCGCTGGCGTCTGAATGGGCTGGGCTGGGGACCATGCGACACAACGGTGTAGCAGGGCTGAGCCGGAGCAGCAGCCATGGCCACTTATGCGGCGCCCACAAAGGTGGTGCCGTTGAGGACCAGCATGGTGGTTTCCACGCAAGCGGTAATGGGGTTAAAGGAGGTGGGTGGGCGGGGAACCATGGTCGCGTTGCAGGCCTGAGCAATGATGGTTGCGGCCTCGCCCAGAGCGGTGTTGCCGGTGGCGGTGGCAAAGCTGGTGAGGTTGGTGGCGATGGCGTCTGCAGGAAGAGGCGAGGGGATAGGTGGTTGCTGTCACTGTGGCATTGCGGAGGTTGTACAGGTTCACAGAGCGGCATCATGGGAGCGACCCGAACAGTGCACTGATGCAGCCTGCTTCGCCTAGGGTGGCGCCAAGGCTGGCAACATTCCATGCCATCCAGCCAAACTTGTTGCAAACTAGGGACCAATAGGACCAATGCGCGGGCAAACAATGGACTCACTGGCGGTGGTGTTGAGCGAAATGGTGTCGGCCACACGCCGGTCGGTGTCAAGCTTGAAAGGAGCGTACACGCCCTGCATAGATTGACAAACGTTGGAATGTAACCAGCCGATGAGGGCAGGCCACCTGGCAACACCCAGCATGCTTAATGCCCGGCACGCGCTGCTGCGGTCCCTGCCCAGCCCCAACCCGCATCTCTGACGCACCTGGGCGGTGAAGGCGGCAGAGGTGCCGGCAGCGATGATGAGGGTGGCCACCTGAGACGTGGTTATGGCAGCAAGCGAATGTTGAGTGGGCCCTGCTGGGCTGAGCAGCAGCCGGCCTGCATCTTGTGCTCGGAGTGTGCATCAACAGCCTGCCAATTCCCCGGGAAAAACATCCTCACCCAGCCCAGGAAGAACTTGGCCAGCAGGAGCCAGTTGAAGGCGCGGTTGGACGTGGCGCCCTCGGGCCGCTTGCCGCTCACGGCCTCCACGATGCCGATGCCGGACACAGCGCCCACCTGCAATGAGGCCGTGGGGATGGAAAGGTGGGCTGGGAGGAGTCATGGTGGCAAGGCGCAGCAGGGAAAGGAAGCGGCTGGGTGCATCTGCCAGCCTGCAAAAGGCGCTGCTGGTGCACACAGCCTCAGCATGTGTGCGCATTGTGCACGGCGAGGCGCACCATGCAGTGGGTGGTGGACAGGGGCAGGCCGTAGCGGCTGCCCACGATGATGATGGCAGCAGCCGCCAGCTCCACTGCACAAGGGTGTGGGGAGGGGGCGGAGCAGGGGGGGTGGGTGGGACTGGGTGAGAGGGGCGGGGCTGTGCAGGCTTGGCAAGCTATCGGGCATGCTTCGCAGGGCAGGTGCAGCAGACAGTGCATGCATGGCAGGCTCAGCGGGCACAGCGCACGCACCGCAGTAGCCACGAGAGTTGGTGAGCTTGGTCATCTTCACGCCTGCAGTCACGGTGAGGGGAGGAGACCCGTTGGCTGAGAGTCGGGCGCACTGGGCTGAGCAGCAGTGGCATGCATGCATCCCATGCCAGGCGGTCCGCAGCAGCAGCCTGTGAACAGAAAGTGTCCTCACCAAGCACGCGCATGATCTTATAACCTGCAGCGGGGTGGGTTGCGAGCAATTGGAGAGCAGGTCAGCAGCATGCTTCGCCAGCACTGCAGCTGCCTGCCTGCGCTGCCTCGCCACAGCACGTGCTGGGGCCGGACGCCCCGAACGCCTACACTCCCTACCGCCTACGCACCGTAGGTTGCCAGGCCGATCACCAGGCCCACGCCACCGATGACCAGGATCCAGACGGGCACATCGGAGCGGGAGTTGACGCAGGTGCACTGCCACGCGGCATAGATGCCGGCCATGGGGCTGTGGGTGGAGGGTGGGGGGAGGGGCGGAGGAGGTGATGTGCAAGGCAGGGCGGTTGGACAGTGCACGGGGCAGCAGGAGGCGCCAAAACCGGGATTAAATGCATCAAGTTGATGCCCACGGCATGTAGCACCGCAGGCGCCCCGCAGGGCAGTGCAGGCTCACCCAATCGCGTTGGCCACGTCGTTAGATCCGTGGGCAAAGGAGTTGCACATGGCGGTGAAGACCTGCAGTGGGCAGCAGCCTGGCTGGTGCGAGGCACTCCAGCCCAGGTGGCACAAGCGTGCACAGGCCTGGCCAGCAAACCGCAGCAGCAACGTGAAGCGCACCTGCAGGTACTTGAAGCTGAGCTCCGTCTTCTTGTCAAACTGCTCCGCATTGACGTGCAGGTCGTGCACTTTCTGCAGCAGCAGGCGGCAGTCGAATGCGTGGTTCCGTAAGGTTCTCCTTTGGGCAGGTTGCAGATGGTGCGGCTCGGGCGCCATTGTCCTCAGCCCTGGAAACCTGCCAGCCAGACCCTTATTAGACTCCCAGTCCACCAGGCAGCCAGGTTGTAGGCATGAACAACCGCACCTCGTTCTCAGCGATCACGCCGTGGATGTCGAAGTTGGAGCTCTTGGTCAGGGCGCCGTAGATCTGAGGGGGCACACGAGGGAGGTGATGGAATCAGGGTGAGCTGAGGCACAGCGCGAAGAGAGCAGGCTTCAAGTTGGGGCTCCGGGTCGAGGCTCCAAGCATGTGGGGCGGAAGGGCGCCAAGGATTGGGCCTGGCCGCATGCGCCCAGCAGCCCCGCCCACAGCCAGTCCGGTGCTGACTTGGCGCAAGCAACCCCAGCACCACCTCGGGCCAACTCACCCGGCTCTTGCGCATGTCACGCAGGGGCGCAGGCGTGCGCTCTGGGTGGCCAGCGCCCATCACGCCCTCAGCCGTCTCGGTGGTGCCGGGTGCACCAGGGTTGGCGTTGGCGCTGCCAGAGTCGGAGTCAGTGTCCTTGACGCTCTTGCCGACCTACGCGGGTCATTGGGCAGCGGCAGGCGAGAAGCCAAGCGCGCCTCAGTTGTGATGTTCCGCCAGGCAGCCCCCGCAGCTCCCCCTGCCTTGGCCCAATAGGACCCACTACTGTAAGCAAGGTATGCAACAGGCACGCGCAGCCGCACGGGAGCTCAACACACTTGCCGCCTCCCCGAGGACTGATCCAATGGATCAACTCACATCGGTGGTGGCGCCGCGCAGCTCGGGAATGACCTCAGCCTTCTGCAGCTCCTCCCAGTCGCGGGCCACCTGTTAATGGTGCAAAATAATGCAAGGGAATCGGGTCGTGGTTGTGACCAGATTAGACAAAAAATATTTCGTCCATGTTGCACTACGCCACAGGCAGAGGGAGGCCATGCATGCTCAAATGCACCCCGCCGCACCTGCCGCCGGATGAGGGGCACGCCCACCAGACCTGCAACAAGAGCGCCGCCCGCGGCTGCAAGCAAGCAGGAGGGAGGGTGGCCAGATTTCAGTTGGAGGCCCGGCTGGGCAGCGCTCGCTGCTGGACCGTACAGGCAACCAGCACGTGTGAGCGCCAAGCATTGGGGCCCTGTGCGGCAGCAGCCATAACGCACATAAAAGCAAGATGAACACTCACCAAAGCAGGTGGAGATCCAGGCGTTGGTGGGGTTGTCAACCTTGTCGGCCAGTTTGGGGCCCTTCTGGATGATGCTGCGGGGCGGGAGGTGCCAGGGCAGCGTGATGTGTCAGACATGGTGTTGCAGGGAAGAGGCCAGGGCAGGCTCCGCATCCGCAGCTGTAAGCAAGGCTGCATGCAGCCCAGCATGAAGAGTGAGGGCAGCCAACGAGCGACCTTCCGTCACTGGCACAGCTTGCTCGTAGCCCCGCCAGCGCTAGACTCACTAGAAGCAGCCGATCCAGACGGTGAGGAAGGTGAAGAGGGGCAGCATCCACAGGGACAGCACATAGCTGTTCTTGCGGCGCAGCACTGCGGGTGGAGGTCAGGGCAGTGCACAGGACGTGGGTGGGCTTAGCAAGAAGCACGGGCAAGCACGCAAGCGCAATGTGTCACAACCACATCATGGCACAGCTGTGGTCAAGCTGTGGGTTGAAGGTGAGCGCATGCAAGGGTGGTGGCCCCTCTCACCGGCATGGCGGGTGAAGAGGAAGAGGATGGCACCGCCGATGCCGGCGAGCAGGGGCGAAGTGAACCACGAAATGATAATCACGCTCACTCCCTGCGAGCAAAGATCCAGGATCCGCAGTTGAGGGCTGTTCATGCTGTCATGCCATGCCGGCCTGCCCTGGTTGCTGCGCAGGGAAGGTGCCAAGCGCAGCAGGCGACGCACGGCCAAAGGAGCAGCCAGGCCCTGGGCAGCGGTGCTGGGCAATGTGCGATAGTACGGCCCAGCTCAGCACAGCGCAGCAGAGCACAGCATGCCTGAAGGAATGGGAACTCGTCAATCTCGCGAGACCACACGACTGTAAAGGGTGGCAGGGCAGGGCATGGGCTTGTGAGGACAGGATCGGTTGCAGAGATGCATAGATGCAGCGGTGTGCCTGTCTCACGCCCACTCAGCCCTGGTGGCGCGCCCGGCTGCAGCAGCCCACTGGGCAGCACAACAACACTCTGCAGTCAGCTGTGTGGTGTGGTGCGCACCCGAGCCAGCGCCAGCGGCGACCATAGACATGCCGATCACAGCGCCGACAATGGAGTGGGTAGTGGACACAGGCAGCTGCGGGGACGGGGAGCGAAGGCGTGCATGTGCGGGTCAGGGCCGGAGTGCCATGCAGTCAGCTCAGTGTAGTGCAAGCCATGGTGCAGCTGCACGGTGCGGGGTGCCTCTGGTCACCAGCCGCCCACGGTTTGCCCGCTGTGCGGGGCCCCACGCCGCTCAAGAGTTACCTCGAAGTAAGTTGCCACGAGCAGCCAGATGCCGGTGGCCAGCAGCGCGCACAGCATGCCGTACATGTATAGGTCAGGCTTGTTCTGCAGCAGGATCAGGTCACAGCGGGGCAGTGAAGGCCTGGGCGGCAGGTGGCATCGCATCCCATCTGAAAAGTCATCTGCATGCTCATCCACTCATGCATCTACGCTGCTGCGCTCTTTTCAGTTGGGTCCAATCAGAAGCGGTGGTTTGGTGGCTTGCAGCAAGACAGTGGCCGCTGCCGGCAGCTGCGCCACGAGTGCCCGCGCTGAGCTCCGCCAGCCTCGCTGCTGTCCTCACCTTGAAATCGTTCAGGTTGGCAATGTTGCTTCGAATGGTGCTCGTCACTCCCGCTCCCTGCAGGATGGAGAACAATGTAGCCGGCAAAAAGGGCGTGTAAATCAGGTTTTGAATAGGCAGTCTTGTGCAGGGCGGCTTGAGCAGGCAGCACGGCCAGCATGCCCAGCGGGCGGCTGGCGCAGCAGGCACGCACCAGCAGCACGGCGCCGCCAAACTCGCAGATGGCTGCTATCACAATTGCTTGTTTCATGGTCAGCGCCTTGGCACCTGTCGGGTACGGTGGCAGAAGGTGGAGAGTTGTGTTGGTCGGTTGGGCGGGAGTGGAGAATCAGGTCGGGGGCGGGCTCCAAGGTATGGCTGGTACTCCAGCCAGCCAGCCAGGCGAGCTAGCAGGCTGCGAACAGACGAGCGCAGCCTGCTGCACCCTCCAACCTCTAACCCCCTCGCAACCACTCACCGACGCTGGAGCCGAAAGCATTGGCCACCTGCAGCCACAGGGCAGCGCGTGCGTGCAGTGTGGTGGGTTGAGTGTCTGGTGCGGGGGGCAACCCCGGGGGTCGGGCCCGGCCCGCTCTGACCCCCCAGCCAGGCGCTCGACAGGTTTCACGGCACTCTCCCACTCACATCATTGGCGCCAATGCCGTAGGCAACAAAGAGGGCCAGAGGGATCGAGCACACAAAGATCTGCAGGATGGGCGGGCGATAACTGGCGCTTTAGCGGGTGCAGCATCCATCGGGTCGGCGGGGCCGAGCGGCGGCGTGCGCATGCGGTGGCGGGGCCGAGCAGGTGACATGGCGACCATCCCATGTCGCCCTCTGTGCGCATGCAAGCGCTTGGCTCACCCATGTGAAGTCGCTGACAGGCGGGCATGTGCACGGGAGGGACGGCAGGGCGGGAAAACGTGTGGGTGAAATGGGTGGTAGGGGCGGGGCGGCGCGAAGCAGCCACAGCAGGCCGAGGCAGGCGGCGCGGCCATCGGCGCCATCGCCGCGTGCAAATACCTCTCACTAGCACCAAAAACACGTAGCGTGGACAGCCCCCCATCGGCACGCCCCCATACGAGGAACTGTCACTCACGCGTACACCATGGCGGCGTCTCTCCAGTCGGCGGCAATGCCGATGGTGCTGGGGGAAAGGGGAAATAGCAGAGCGCACAGCGCCACGCGCGGAAATTGAGCTGGCAGGCATCTGCTGGCCGGCGGCGGGAATCAATTCCACCCCGGCTTCCCAGTCCTGTGGTAGCCCTGCCTGTGGGTGGTAGGGTTCCTACGTAGGAACACTGCCTGCATTGAAACTCTGCACGCATTGAAACATTGCTGCACCCCCAAACTAAAATTGACTGGTGCCTTTCCTCTCCCGCCCAGCAAGCCCAGCCAGCATGGTACCTGCCACCCCCGCAGTATCCGCAAAATTTCTGGCCACACACCACATCAGCTGCCCACTTTCCCCAAATTGGCTGACTGAAGACTCGGCCACGGGTGCATGGGCAGCAGCGGCTCAAGACGAGCGCCGCTAGTTAACCCGAGCAGCCGCCTGGCTGCCGCCAGGCCCCGCCGCCAGCCCTGCCAGGCCGCAAGCCCCCCCACCGCAGAGGAGCTGGGGGAGCCGGCCTGCGGTGTGAGGCTTGCAAGCTCAATCACAAGTTGAGTACACAGGTTTGTTCACTATACAGCAGCATGTGGCTGTGCAGAAGGGTGGCTTGCGCCCGAGACAGCCGGGGAGTGCTGGGGAGGGGCAGGGCAACAAGCACCAACGGCAAGGGTGTGAACCTACAACGGGAATGCGGTCAAGTTGGCAGCCACTGAGCCCCAATAAAACAAAAGGCGCCAGGTTGGGGAGACATGTACAGGAGTTGCTGGCGTTTCGGAAGGCAGCTTGGAACAAATCAAATGCAGAAGTGAGAGGGGTATGCACAAGGGGGCAGAGGGGCATGGACACGAAATGGCAAGCACGAAATGCACATGCCGGACCCGCTGCCGCCGAAATCGGCAGCAGGTGCCTGCGAAAACAAATGCTGCTGATGGGACAGGGAGAGGCCGCCAGCTTGCCGAGCGCACCATTCAAAACTGGCGCCAGCTGGCTGTGCGGTCCACAGGAGGCTTGGGCGAGGGACCGCAGGTGCAGGACCGCAGACCGCTGTCGCATGCGCGGGCGGCACTCGTTGGATGGCTTGTGCCTGCCGCCATGCTGGCACGCAGAGGTTTCCCTCTTCACTTGGTAGAGACCAATGTGGGGTTGTAAAAGTCGGGAGCCTGCGCACGTGGCCAGGGCGGTTGGTGCGGTGGGTGGCCATGCCAAGCAATGGGCTTGATTGTTTGGAACAGCGGCCGGGCTGCAGCAGTGGCGGTGACTGCTGCAGCGGCGGCGGCAGCGCCAACGGCAGCAGCAGCGCCAGCCGCACAGTAGCCACATGCAGCGCGTGGATTGCAGTGTGAGTCCGCAGCAGGGCATCCAGTGAACAGGGCAGCTCACCTGGAACCCCAGCAGGTTGAGGAATGTGGCGGTGACGTTGGCCAGCCCCGCCTGCGGCAGGTCGTCCCTGCTGGGGCACAAGCGTGTGGCAGGTGTTGGGTAGTGAGCTGCAGGAGGTAGGTGAGTAGGTGCATGCCAGCATGACCCCGCCCCGCTGGCGGCAGGTTGTCCCGGCGGCAGGCACGGGGGCGGGGCGGCAGCTGTGTCGGGGCAGTGGCGGGGAACCAGCCGCCACCATCCCGCAGCAGCACACATCAAAACCTGCCCGATGCCAGACAGCAGCAGCAGCGCGGACACCACATGCAATGCAGAGTGTCTCCAGTACAGCAGGCTCGCCTGAAGTGCACGCTGGACGGCAGGCCGGGGCCGCCAATGGCGCATGGCACTGCGGCAGGCGGTGGGTGAGAGTGCGAGTTTGGGCAGCACGGCACGCAGGCGCAACACATGGCAGGTGGCCGTGTGAAACAATGCAGCGGGCGGCGGCAGGCGCCAGCAGTGGTGCTTGCTGTACACGCGTGAACCACAAGTCCAGCAGCAGCCTGCAGCGCTTGGCGGCAGGCGCCCGCAGCAGGTGCATGCCACATCGGTCCAACTCACCCGGATTGAGCGTGTGGCTGGTCAGCTCCACTGGTTTGCCATCCTTCACCACTGGCTCGCCTGCCTTGGTGCGCTGCGCAACAACAGAAGATCGGGAGCCCACGTCTTGGTGAGATAGCTGTGGAAAGAGACGCATGTGCCAAGCAGAGGCCGGGCCTGTGTTGCAGCCCTTTGCCCGCTCTGACGGCCGCTGATGTGCGCAGGAGTGACCCATGCGGTCCGTATTGCCATCGGCAGCGGCCAGCAGGCAGCGGACCCACACACAGGGGCAACCAAAGCTGCATTTGAACAAGTTGGGTGGCGGCCTGAAGGCCGCAGAAAACGGGGCGTAGCCCGCAGGGAGCGGCGCCTGCCGCGGCGGCGGGCTGGGTTACACCAGGCGCACCGATCGGCTCTCGAAAGCTCTCTGTTCAGCTAGTTATAGCTATTAGCTGGTTTTGAGCCCGGAGGAAGGCTTGCAAGACGAGCGCGCGCGCTCCTCGCTCTTCAAGCGACTCGCGCGCCCTCATAGCTCGCATGAAAGACCCCCCGTAGCCGTCCTAGTTGTTTCAAAGCAGCGGTGGATCCCCCGGTATGCACCCGACACCCCTCTGCTGCCGTCTGTCGAGGGCTGGTGGCGCACACGGCGCCGCTCGCTCGGGCCCTTTCAGCCGGTGCCCTTCGCCCTGCTGCATCAACTCACAACCCAGAGGAGGAATATCTAAGGGCGCTCGCTTTACGAGGCCCTTGGGGCCGCTAGAGGGCTGGGTGTATAGAATTCAAAGGAAATCGAACGAACCAACGAACCAACGAACAACAGAACTAAGGGGGCTCCGCCCCTACGGGCTCCGCCCCGAAAAAACAGCACACCGGCATCCGCACCTGGACCATGTCCTCCGCATTGCCGTGGTCGGCGGTCAGCAGGAAACGGCCACACCAGCACAGCAGCAGCCAAAGTTGCAAGTGAAGCAACCGGCATCCCCACCTGGACCATGTCCTCTGCATTGCCGTGTATGGCCACACCAGCACAGCTAGCACCAAAGTCACAATTGAAGCAGGTCACAACTGAAGCAGCCGACATCTGGACATCTGCACCTGAACCATGTCCTCAGCATTGCCGTGGTCGGCAGTCAGCAGGAAGCGGCCGCCGCACTGCTGCACCGCGTCCAGCAGCTCCTGTAGAGACAACAGAGGCATGCAGGAGGTTGGCAGCTTTAGAGGCGTGCAGGAAGTTGGCAGCTTTAGAGGTGTGCAGGAGGTTGCCAGGCAAGCTCAATCACCCATGTCCAGCGTCGCTGCTCCCTTGGATGCACCACTCCCTTTGCCTTGTGGCGCCACGTCCAGCACAGGCAGGCAAGCTTGTGCCGCCGCGTCCAGCACAGGCAGACAGCCAGAGGATCAGGCGGACCTTGACGCATTCATCAGTGACGGTCACCGCCTCGATGGCGGCCTGCAGGTTGCCGGTGTGACCCACCATGTCTGCAGGAGGGGGGATGTGTTTCTTGTTGGGGCAGGCGTTTCCAATGCGTTCCGCAGACGGCAGACCAGCAGTTTGACATGTTGCCGGGTAGGCACAATTGCAACGCACAAAGCCTGGCTGCCAAGGCTTGCGCACATGCTGTGATGGCAGGTTCATGCTGGGGGTGCTCACCCGGGTTTGCAAAGTTGCAGCGCACAAAGTCGTACTGCCCGCTCAGCAGCGCCTGCTTGGTGGTCTTTGCAATCTCGCGCGCCTGGCAGCGGCAAGTGAGGCAGGGTATACCGAGCAAGGGTTTGTGACGTGTGTATGGGCAAAGGGTCATAAGTAGCGCACACTTGTGGCCGTTGCAACCTGGCGGGACTGGTGGGGAGGTACACCACACGTGTTTTTGATGACTGGTCTGGTTCACAATCAGCCATCAGCCTGGGAGCAAGCAGGACATCAGATGACCGAAGGTGCTCGACTCTCCGCCCTGCGCCCATGGCGCCGCCCATGGCGCAGCCTGAGCTGCCACGCCTCTCACCTTCATGGCCGGCGCCTTGTCAAAAGAAATGCCCTGGTCAGACGGGATCTGCAGGCATGGAAGCAGGCACCGGCAGATGACATCCTCACAAAGGCCGGCCACAGCCGAAAGCGCTGAAAGCGCAGCTGGGCAGTGGGGGCTGCCGCGGCGGCGGTGGCAGCAGTGAAAACAGTGGCAACGGCAGCAGCAGCGGCAGCAGCGGCAGCGGCAGCGGCAGCGGCAGCGGCAGCGGCAGCGGCAGCGCAGCGGCAGCGGCAGCGGCAGCGGCAGCGGCAGCGGCAG
>RRZL01000065.1:1340276-1354669 GCA_006782975.1 Chlorella sp. Dachan | reverse complement strand
GGCAGCGGCAGCAGCAGCAGCAGCAGCAGCGGCAGCGGCAGCGGCAGCAGCAGCAGCAGCAGCAGCGGCGGCGGCGGCGGCGGCGGCGGCGGCAGTGGGCACACCGCCTCACAACGCGTCGTTATTTTCTTAACAAATATTTTCTTAACAAGTTTAAATAACAAAGAGTTATTTAAACAAGTTGTTTAAATACGCAAACGCACCTCCTCAAACTTCTCCAGCGTGGGGTCCAGGTACTGTCTCGCAAGCCATATTGTGGAATCACTTGAATGAGTTGCTCTAAACCCACCTCCTCAAACTTCTCCAGCTGTGGGTCCAGGTACCCGCTGCGGTTGCCGTTCCAGAAGAAGGTGACGTGGCCTGGAGACAAGCAAGTCCAAGGACAACAAGCTCATACTCGCTTGCTCAATCGAATCGCTGCAGCTGTGTGCTGCAACTTAAGGCTTGGTGCCCAGCCCAGCAAACCACGGCAAACACGAAGGAACCCGCCGATGGTGGCTAACTAAAGTCTCACGAACCCACCGATCTTTTGGCTCTCGCTGCAGGCAAACACGTGCAGGCCGGTGCCCACCACGTATTGCTCGCTGGCGCGCTCGATCAGCGGGGGCGGCACCTGAGGCATTCGCAGGGGCAGAATGTGTGTATTGGGTCAGCATTCCGCTGCTCGCTGGTGCGCTCGATCAGCGGGGGCGGCGCCTGCAGTCAGTAGGAAAGAAACTGATGCCCAGCAGGCAGAAGCATGCATGCACACAGCGCAACACAGCTGAGTAGCGACAGGCGGCAGGCGAGCAGCAGGGAGATGGGACATGCAGGGCATGGCAGGCTGACTGCACGCGCCTCACCAGGAAGTACTTGGGCAGGTGCAGCTGGCTGTCACAATGTTGTCACGCACTGCGATGCCCACACGCCTGAAGGAGCAAAAACAGCCCAGTTCCACGCACCAGGAAGTGCTTGGGCAGGTGCAGTTCGCCATCGTACTGCATCATGCCCGCAAAGCGAAACTGCGGCGGGGGGAGGTGAGCAAATGAATGCAACAGCAGAGCAGCAGTGCTACAAGTGTGGAGCGCACGGCATGCAGTGCGCCCTCCCAAGCAGAGCATGCAAGCATGCGAGCACGGCGCCTGGCTGCAGGGCGCAGATGGTGGCCCCTGCTGCCTCCCGCCTGCTTGCCCAATGTTGAGCCCCGCCTGCCCGCCCACCAGTGCCCGATGGCGCGCCTCCAGACAGGCTCGCCGCCACCACTCACGTCTGGCCAGCGCTTGCGGTCGAACTTGTCGAAGTCCTTGTACTCCAGGGCCTGTTCAGTGGGGGAAAAGAGCCAAATAGCAGGAATTCGGGGCTGAATAAGCTGAGGTTGTTTGTTCACGTGATGTGCACATCCTGACACGCCATCCACAGAATGCAGGCGGCCTCCACCAGCGCATCCCGATCAGCAAACCTTGCAGAGCCCGACCAACCTGCGACAGCTCCGTCATCCGGTCGGCACGAAAGTTGAAAGTGACCACAGCGTCGCCGTCGCGCACCGAGCCCACTGCGCGGGAGCAGGCAACCAGGGCGCCAGTCAGGCTCACCACACTTGGCAGGAGGGGAGCTCAAGGCTACCACCGCATCGCGGTCGAGAACCGAACCCTGCAGATCTGAACTTCAAAACGTGTTGCAGCAGTGGCAGGAACCAGTGCTGTGTGTAGGTGAGCGCCACGGCTGAGGTCTTAGCTGGCGAGCTCACCCCAGCGTGACACAGGCAGCAGGCACGGCCAGCCGACCAAGCATTGCCCAAAACAATGCAAGGCGTGCAGGGCGTCCGCAAGACAGCAGCGGCAGGCCAGCCCACCCGGCTTCTCCGCATCGTCCACAATCACCCAGGGGTCAATGTACTGATCTGCAATTTAAGCAGAGAATAATACAGGGAGTGAGCACCGAAACATGGCACTGAGTTTAGTAGTCTGATCTAGCCTTCGAAACAACCACCCAGACCACCTCCCACTGCCAACCCAAATTCCTCACACCGCACCTGACACGCTGTTGTCTTTCTTCAGCGTGCGCACAGCTTCCACTGGGTCCTCGAAATGGTGGAGAGCCTCCCCCAGCACGTGGGCGTAGTAGCCGCGCTGCACCACGCGCCAATCCGACTGCGGCGAGAGGCGGATGTGGCCAGCGGCACATGTTAGCTGAGTCGCCACAACACTCGCCATCTGGGCTGTCGCTGCGCACCGTCGCCGCTGCGGTTCCGCTGCCCACACTCGTAACTTGCGCACACAGTAAGCAATCACAGGCACAGGCAGCCTATAGGTAGGGCAGCCTATAGGGAAGGCACCCTACCCTACCCCCTTACCCTGCACCCACCTCGTATCGGTCCATGGTGACCGCCATGCGGCCGCCTCCAGACGCGATGCGCACCTGCGGCACGGCACGGCACAGCACATCACATCGCATCACAGCACAGCACAGCACAGCACAGCACAGCACAGCACAGCACAGCACAGCACACCAGGAGCTCAGCGCAAGCACGGCACAGCGCATGCAGCTCTAGGTTGGGCAGTAGTGTGAAGCGTCCAGCAAGACCCCTGCGTGCGCTGTGCCACGTGGCAGTGCAGGCACAGCATCCAGTCCACCCACCACCTGCGGTGCCGGCAGCTGCGTTGCAAATGCGCAAGGCTGCTAACCCAGCACATTCGGTGCCACACGCTCCCTCCACCTCGGCAACCTAGCCGCACTCACGTCCACTGTGTGCTGCGCCGACAGCTTGCTGCAATCCCCGTGCAAGCGCTCCACCCAAGCCACCGCGGTGTTGTCGTTCACGTCGCGCCCGTCTGTAGCAAGGGAGTGGGCGAAACTCGATGATCAGCGCAGGATTGTGGGAGGTGCTCCGCCCAGGCCACCGCGGTGTTGTCGTTCACGTCGCGCCCGTCTGTGTAGGAGCACGGAGTTGGAACATGTGGATACGATTGATGATCAGAAGGGGAATCTCCACGCACACACCATCTTGCGCTGCACTTTGCCGCTGCCCTGGACAACCTCTAACCTGCGCCGAGCAATGCATGGACGCACTGAAGCTCACCCGACAGCACTGAACTACTCACCCGACAGCACGTGCAGGCGGATGCGCGTCACGCCCTGGCGGATGGCTCCCTCCATGAGCAGCATCAGCTGGTCATAGCTGCAATGGGGGCGGATTCACCCGTGGTTTGCAAGGCTGCCTGGATAGCTGCAATGGGGACAGATTCATCCGTGGTCTGCAAGGCTGCCTGGGCGAAGTGCTGCCGCAAGCGCAAGGTGAGCCCAGCGCAAGCCCAGCGCAAGCCTACGCCCGGACAGCCGCCGCCCATCACTGCGGCCCCAAACCATAGTCGCAACAGGCGGTGCGTCCAACCACAGTCGCAACTCAACTGGCCAGGTGCACCTGCTGCAGGCACTGCGAGCGCACACCACCGCCGCACAACAGGCCAATAGGGTCGCACACATCCCAGCCGAGGCAGCCATGCCCAGAAGTGACTGTCACCGGGAGTGCATGCTGCCGCCAGGCAGCGGGCCTCTGAGGTAGGTGCCTGCCTCAGCCCGCCCCAAGCATGCGAGCAGCCAGCACAGCTTGCCGCGAGTGCACGCCGCCATCGGACAACAGGCCAATGAGGTGCAGGGTGCCTGACTTGGCGTTGCTTTCCACGTACTTCCAGCCGTCCAGCTTGAACAGCTCGCCTGCGGGGGCAAGCCCACAGGAGGCACGCTGGCTTTCGCTGGCTGGCTCCTGTCACCAGAACCGAGGCAGGGTACACACCTAGCCCACCTGCCGCCGCCCACCTGCCGCCAGCGCACGGCCCCCCTGGCCCACCACTGCGCTCCCGAGGCCTGCACTTTCAACCTCCAGTCTTTGCCGCCGCACCTGTAGCCAGCGCATTGTCCACGCACTTGGCCCCCTGGTCCACCACTTGGCCCGCACCCAGCGCGTTGTGCCCCACCTGCAAGAACAGCAGAAGGGCGGTGCGCAGTATGAGCTGATAGTGGCACCCATACGTCGTACTCACAGCCCCACAGCAGCGGCAACAACAGCGGCACCCGCACGTCATATTCACAGCGGGGCGCACTTGTTGGTTAGCCCATCCATGCACTCACGAAGGCACAAGCCACCTCCGCTTTGCCCCCGTCGGCACCTGAAGGCAGGCCCGCAGCAGTGCCCTACTGTGGGCAGCCAACGGCCAACAGCAGTGCGCATCACGCATCTGTCTTTACCCCGCCACTCACCTCGGAGTTGCCCATATCAGCATCTGAAGGTAGGCCCACAGCGGTGCCGTGTGCGCGCAGCGTGCGCCAGCGGCGCGGCGCCTCGCCTTTCAGGCCATCTAGGGTGGGCGTCTTGGCGCAGTGCACCGCATTGTACTGGTCATGGTACCTGCATGAGGCAGAGGCCAGTGCATTGAAAATTAGGTTCGAGTGTGCAAGGCGCAGTGTGCGTGTGGGCGGTGCCAATGCAGTTGGTCAACGAGTGTGCGAGCTGCGTGGTGCGGCCCAGCAAAATGCAAGCGCAGCCCCGCCTGCCCGGCGCAGGTCCCAGCGGCTGGCCCCGCCTGCCGCTCACTTGCTCTCGCCTAGGCCTGCACGGCGGCGCGGGGCAGCAGGAAGTCGGTGAGCAGCATGGGTCGCGAGCGGGCGGTACCGCCATCACCTCGCGGTTCGGCTGGATCCGCTCACCACCGCCCAGCACGACAACCAGCAGCGGCCCACGGCTCAGCAGTCAGGCTCATGGGTTAAGGGTCACATGCCTTATTCAAACCAAGCAAAAGCACCCACCGTCCAGCACGATGACCAGCAGCGGCTTGTCTGCGGAGACGCGTGCGATGTCAGGGTGTGCCTGCAGCTTGAAGTCGCCTGTGGTGCACGAGAAGGGAGGGGGGCGGGGGTTGCAGGCATGAGCTGCACATCCGCCAGTGGTCTCACAGGCGCCGAGCAAGCGCCCAGGCCAGCTGGCTTACTGTTTACTGTGAGCAGCTGCGTGACTGGCTAGCCAAGGAGCAGAGGTGGCGAGACATGGGGCAACAGCCACGGCCCCTGCCGGCACACGGGTTTGCCGCCACCTTAGTGCAGAGTGCCCATCGGCTTGCGATTATCAGTTGTGTGGCTCCGCACAGACCGCACACACCCAGTGCCAAAGGGGCTGAGCACGCACCCTCCGCCGCCTCGGCCCGCAGCGCCTCCTCGCTGTGTGCTGGTTGGCCCTGCCCAAACTGCTCGTCGGTCAGCGTGGCGCGGTGAGCCTCGCCCGCCATGGCTGCAGCAGAGCTGCACCGGCAGGCAGTCAACACAGGGAGGGGGCAGCTGGGTCGGACAGCGGATGCACAAGCAGCGTTGGAGGCCAGTGGCGGCAGGTTGGCGGCGGCAGGTTGGCGCCGGCCTTGGAACCTGGGCTGGAGAGCTGGGGGGAGGCTTACGGCGGCTTGCTCTCACCAGCGCCGCCTGATCGTCCGCTAGATCACTTCAAGTTAGGGGGTTAGCCACCCAGCGTTCCTGTCTGCAGGGTTGTGCGGCTCCAGGCTATCGGAAGGCTTGAATGGCGGCGGCAGCGCACTCAGCAAATGCTCGGTATATAGGGTTTGCTCTAGGGCAGCTCCTAGTGACCTGCTTGTCAGCAGCCTGCTTGTCAGCAGCCTCGCCTTGCTGGCCACCCATGCTGACCGCGAGCTTGCAAGCTGCTTTAAGAGGCCCACACCATATCGCAACGCGCAACAAGTCGATCTGTCTAGCCACCGGCTCGGCGTGACGGCACAAGGGTGGCTGCCCGCGCCGACCGCAACGCCCTGCGGCCCAACAGCCATCCCTCACACGGGTGTGTACCTGCGGTGCGTTCCATAACGCCCGGACGCCTCGCCGCCATGCCCTAGCCCTGCCGCCGCCGCCGCCTGCCGCCTGCCGCCGCCTGCCGCCGCCTGCCTGTTGACCCACCACGGAAGCTCTAAGAAGGGCTGCAGCGAAAGACATGGCTGCCCCGCTCGATACTGGCTTCCCACAGCAACGCTCCCGACTGCCATTTTCAGAGGGCTGCTGGGCGGAGGCCCTCTGTGGCCGCCCCCAGGTAGCAGCCCTTTCTAGCAGGCAGCCGACACCCTCCTTCGCCGTTCTGCATTTGCCGCTGCTGTTTCGTCCCCACACTGCGCCTGCCTGGAACGAACCGCAGTACTGCACACAAGTGCCTCCCACCTGTCCTGCCTGCTGCCGCAGGCATGCTCGCGGCGGTGCTGCGCGCGCTGGCCGCCCAACCAGCGGCCTGCTGGCACGTGCAGCTGCCCTCGCTAACGCTCCTCACCTTGAGGGCGCCTGTGCTGCCTGCACTAGCGAAAGCGGCAGCGTCAGCAGGGTTGCAAACGCCAGCTGGCATGCAGCGAGTGGATTGGCGCAGCCTTTCATGCACCAGCAACATTGGCAGCCCCGGCAGCAGCAGCAGCAGCAGCAGCAGCAGCAGCATAGGCCACAGCCGATGGGGCGGCAGCAGCTACAGCACTGTGGCCACCGGCAGCTGTGCCGTGACGGCAGCTGCACAGAAGCAAGTAGAGAGCGCCCCGAGGGACCCGCTGCAGGCGCCGCAAGAGCCGGGGCCCGAGGACTGCTGCGGGCGCGGTTGCGGAGACCTGTGAGTGCGTGTGTCCACCTGTTGCTGGGCGCTGCATGGGGCTGACCCCTGCTGTGCAACCGGGGCACACGGCTCTGCACATCGCGCGCGGCGTGCGTCTGTGGCGTGCCCTCGTGATGCTCCCATGTGTGTGCAGTGTGCGTCACCACCCAATGTGCATGTGCTGATGCCCTCACGTTCCATGTGCCTCCTCCCTGGTTCTGTGGCAGCTGCGTCTGGTCCATCTATTTCGAGCAGCGGCGGGAGCATGAGGCGGCACTGGCAGCGCTGGTCGGGGAGGCTCCGCCCGAGGACCCTTTTGAAGCGCTGGAGAGGAAGCTTGCAGAGGCACGTTGTGTCGCAGGGGGTGAATTATAGCTTCTTGGTTGCCGCTCAAAGGGTGCATTTGCAGCGCTGGCTGGGGAGGCTCTGCCTGAAGACCCTTCATTGTTGGGGCATGTGGTGCCAACGACCGTGTGTGGAGCCAACGACCAGTTAGCCAATCAACAGCCAGCCTGCAAGCTGCTGCTGCTCACATCCATCTGCTGCTGCCCTCCTGTACCTTCAGGCGGCCCAGAAGACGGCCGTCGAGCAATGACGGCCGCACCTCACGCCGCACGCGCAACAACTGCGGGCGCTTCCGCTGAAGTGCAGGCGCTGCTCCTTCAACCCTAGCTGCTCTTCAACCCCCCGGGCATGCCTGCTGCTCACGCTGCCTGTTTTCCAACCCAACAACCCCACATGTACCTCCACGCATACGTACGCCTCTCCCAATCGCCTTGCCAAAAACCCTTTCAGCATGCCACTTCTTCCCATACTGCGCCTTGCTCCCACGCACCCCTTGCCAGTTTTCCATCGGGACCTTCTTTCATGCCTCGCTGCAGTGCCGGCCTTGTTTCCAGCCCTTCACGACGCTGCCCTGTAACCGCACACCTGCCTGTGACACGTGCAGTTGGAGTACTTTTGCTGGCTACTGATGGCCTGTTCGATTCACAGCAGAGCGCAATGCACACGACAAAGCAGGCTCACAGATTGCTGCCTCATGGTTTCAGCCGCTTTGCGTTGCCCGCCGCGTCCCCACCACCACTTCCCCTGCCGCCGCCCTTGCCGCCGCCGCCGCCCTTCCCGGGTCCACTGCTCTTGCTGGGTCCCAGAGTGAGGTGGGGCGGGTCGCCGGGGCGCGCCTCCACCCACCTGCAGATGGTGATGGTGATACACCAGCAAGTGGTGGAAGCAGGAGCATCAGAGCAATGTTGGAGCATCAGCGTCTCACAACCCTTTGCAAGAGTAGGGCATGGAAAACAGCTGCTCGCTTGCAGTGGCCGCAGAGAGAGGGGCCAGCTTGCAACTGACGCTGCGGCGCCTGCGCCTGCGCCAGCATGCAGCCAACCCATGCCTGCTGATCCTCTCCCACAACCCGCACTTGAAATAGCCGCAATCGCCCTCTGGGCGGGGCCCCGCGGGTCGCGCGCAACGCCAAAAGTACCGGCCTGTACCGCAAAGTGCGCAATGGGAAATGCCGCATCAGACACGCAACGTCAAAAGTACCGGCCTGCACCGCAAAGTGCGCAATGGGAAATGCCGCATCAGACACGCAACGCCAAAAGTACCGGCCTGCACCGCAAAGTGCGCAATGGGAAATGCCGCATCAGACAGCAAGGGCATGCCGCTTCGCCACGTTGCCACCGAGCTGGGCATTCCGTGCCGGGGCTGCTGCCGTCTGGCCGCTGGCGCACTGTTGACACGCCACCTGCGCTGGCGGTGGCAAGCAGCCACCATCATTCGTCCCATCATCCATCCCGTCATGAGCAGCTCAAACCAGCGCTGACCCTGGTTGGGCCCCGTCTTGTTCACGCGCTTCTGCGCCGCGGCCTCTCCATGGAAGCACTTGGGCACTTGCTGCAGACCGGCAGCGGGTGGCACTGCGGTTGTCAGGACAGGCACAGAGGACGGGCGCAGCGGCACGCTGGCAGCATGCAAGCAGTGCAAGCACAGTACATTGCACAGCAGCCGCACCTGCAAACCCGCAAATATGCGCACCAACTCAACCTGTCCCAATGCACTGTGCCAACCGTGTGCTTCACACCTGGAACCGCTGTTGTATGCTGCGCCACGCATCCTTGACCTGAGCCACTGAGGCCTGCTTGCTAGATGCGGCTGCAGCCAGCTCAGCAGCAATGAATGCACTGCTGCCTGCACCGCCGGCTGCTGGGTTGCCAGCTTGCGTGGCGCCGCTCGCTGGCTGCTGCGGCTGCTGCGGCTGCTGCTGCTGTGGGTGCTGCACAGCGGGCGGTTGTTGCCCTTGCTGCCCCTGCTGCCCCTGCTGTGTCTGCTGGCCGTGCTGCGGTTGCTGGAAAAAGCTCTTCAGCGTGGCTTGCTTCTTGCCTGCTAGCCCTGCCGCCGCAGCGGCTGCCCCTGCTGCCGCCGCTGCCGGTCCTGGCGCTACCATCCCAGCCACCGCTGGCCCTGCTGCCACCGCTGCCTGGGACTGCTGTGTGCCGGCATGCAGGCCTTGTGAGGGTGGCTGGGCGTCGCCTAGCTGCTGGCTGCCGTCAGGGAGGCTCGCCTGCTGCTGCGCCCGCTGCTGCTGCTGCTGCTGCTGCTGTGCCAGGGGTGGTGATCCCTGGCTGCTCTCGCAGCTGGCTTGGGTGGGCGTGTTGGAAAGGCCGCGCTGCAGCCAGCCGTGCAGCTTCAGCTGCTTACCAGCAAACACAAAGCGCATGGCGCTGGGCGGGGCTGCAGCAGCGGGTTGGGCGTGCACGGTTTGAGGTGCGCAGCAGGTGGCAGCAGCAGCAAGGGCAGCCGCACCAATGGCAGCAGCAGCAAGGTCAGAGCCACCAACATCAGCCTGCAAGGGCAAGTCAAGGCGCCCACACCTGCACCCAAACCTGCCTGTGGCTGCGCATGGAAAAGCCGCACCGCCAGCCACAGCCAGGTCTGCCCACACTGGGCAGTGGTCACTACCCTGCTGATCAGGCCAGATGTCACCCCCAGCCACCCACACCGCAGCAGCGACAGCCGCACGCTTGCTGCCCCCAGCCGCTGATGCTGCTGCCGCCGCTGCTGCTGGCCCCTCTGCGCCTTCTCCTGCTGCGGCTACTCCTGGCGGCTGCTCGGCTGGAGGGTTTCCCACACTGAGGCCGCCTGCCAGGATGAGGTCAATCCTGCTGCCCCAGTTGTTCACCCTGCCGAGCAAAGCAGCGTGCAGGCAGCGTGTGAAGAGATGCTGACTGCATCCTGACTGCCTGCAACATGCGGAGCACGTGCTTGTCCTGCACAACATCCCGCGACCATCTTCTGTGAATGCATGTGGCACCCAGGCTGCTGCACCGACCTGGCATTGGTGGCCGTGCTCCAGCACGTGAAGGCTGACTGACGGGCGGGGTGGAAGTGCCGAAATGTGTCCACCAACAAACCGGCCCCGCAGTTGCTGCCGCCGCCGCCGCCGCCGCTGCTGCCCTCCGCTCCGTCGGCCCCGCTCCTGGCGGCCGCCTCCCCAAGCGCTGCTGTGAGGGCGGCCACTGCTGCTGCCTCGGTGGCAGGCGGGCCGCCGGTGAGAGGGGTGGACCCTAGCTCGCTGCAGCCGTGCAGCATGCGGCGCAGCCAAAGCCTGGTGCGCGACTTGAAAAACTCTCGGACATCCCTCTTGCGCTCTTCTCGGTAGTCGATCTGCGAATCAAAGGAAGTTGAAACTGCGAATGCCATGGGCAGTCAAACAATCTGAGAGGATCAAGAATGAAGTGTCTGCAAATGTCATGCACTCGTCCGAGTGGTCAATCTGAGGTGACACTGGACAAGACGCCGATGCTCGGCACAAGGTGATGGCTCGGCACAAGGTGGTGGCACCCACGGCGGCTGCCCAAAGAACAGCCAGGCCTATGTATGAAGGGCAACCGAGGCTTACGGGCGCGGGCATGATGTTGAAGTCCCCTACCGCCACAACGGCCCGCCCCTGCTGCAGCAGCTGCCGCCAGCGCAGCTCCAGCGCCTGCATGGCTGAAGGTAGCACTCGGTTAGGGAAGGTAGGCGGGTGTAACAGCCGCATGCGTGTGCGGCAGCGGCCTTCAGCGCACCTCCAGAGCCTGCACAGGTAGGGCCAGCTGAAGGGGTCCAGGTGGGTCCAGCTGGTGTGCATTTTGCAAGGCACCCGAGCGGCCGGCCGCCAGCGCAGCGCCGCTCTTGTGCTGCACTTCTTGCCGGCCACTCGGTGCAAACTAGCAAAGGCCATCCACTGGCAAAACCTTGGTACCAACCCGCACCCTGTAGAAGCGCAGCTTGAATTCGGAGCGGTCCTCGGCTGTGTCGGCATTGGTGATGGCTGGGCCTGCATCAATGGTGGCACCATTGGTGCATCAATGATGGCATCACTGTGCACATGCACTGCTACTGATACTGGAAGACTTGCATGCCGAACTGGCAACTAAGCCCGCTGCTCAAAGCCCGCTGCGTGCGAATTGGTGGTGGCTGGCCTGCACCCTTCCCCACAGGGTGCAGGCTTGCTGAGCTGCGCAGCATGGCTAGTGCCAAGCGAGCGTCCCCAGGCGTGCGCGTCCGCCTCACATCCGCACAACCAGCGCAGCGAGCGGCTGCCGCCGTGCCAAATCATGGCTTACCATACAAGTTGAACAGCACAAAGCTGCCGTGGTCTGTCACCAGCACCCGCCCCTCTGCATCCATCTCCTGCGGACATGAGATGTGAGCACAGAGAGCGCAACCAGCTGCCTCAGCACCGCCCTCCCGCATTCACCCCATGCTATACACTGTGCCCCTATCACAGCAGCAGGTGTTGGCGTGCTCGTAGACTGAACATGATACGCAACCAAGACTCACCGCAAGCTCGTCGGGCCCAAAGTGCCCCGCCAGAGCGGGGTGCGCGCACACACTGGCCGCTGCGGCCGCTGCGCCATTGCCTGTGCGTGGTCAGGTAATTAAATCGGGGCCGCTTAGCACGTTTGCAGGCCACACGCACTTGGACGGCACGGCTTTCATGCCTCCAACCGCCCAGGGCAAGCATGCATCACTGGGAGCAGATACCCCTCCCCCAAGATGAGCACTGCTTTGCTGACCTGCAGCCGAGCGTGCATGCATCCCAAGCCCGCCAGCTTGTGTGTACCCTAACATCCAGAGGGACCCATGCGTGCTGCTTCCTCACCTGCCGCCAGCGGCGCACAGCCAGTAAAGCCCTCCTCAGCAGCGAAAGGCAGCGCCACGCCGCTGCGCACGTAGGTGGCTGTGCCGCTGTAGCCGGTCGCTCGTGTGGTGTCGCAGCAGAAGAACGAGTCCCTGCCAGGGAGCGTAAAATGGTGAGGCGCCACGATTGAGGGGGGGCTGGGCCGCTGCAACTGGCCCGCCCCTGTGCGATCACATCACATCAGCAGCAGGCAACCAACAGCAGGTAACCAACAGCAGGAGAGAAACAGCCTTGCCCCAGCAACTGACCAGCCCTCCACCACTGCCAGCTCTCGGTCAATGTCGCACCGCCGCAGCTTCGTTTCTTGCAGGCAAATGATGTCTGCCGACGGCGGGAAGGGGGCAAGGGCAGTGCGTTGAGGGGCTGCGGGACGGCACAGCGTGGCCAAGCATGCAGGGGGGGAAGGCAGCACCCAACGGATGGGTGACCAGCACCCACCTGCGCCCAGGCCCTCAAGGAACTGTGAGATGGTGACGTTGAGCCGCTTGAGCGCTGCGCGCAGGCCATTGACATTCCATGAAAGAAGGCGCACGTGCTGCGCAATGGGCGGGCTGTCGGCGGCGGCGGCAGGAGCGGCAGCAGTGGCCGGGGCGCCCAGCAGCTGCACCATCGGCTGCCCAGGGAGCGACATGAATGCTCAGAGCAGGCGTGCGGCCGTGGCGGCGCAAAGCCAAGACGCGGTGCCCCACGGCTGCCCGAGCGGCCGTCTAGGTCTTCAAACCATCGAAGCGGGACGTGGCGATGTGATCGGCAGGGCTTGACGATGTGCAGTGTGCACAGCAGTGGCCGCCGCCGCCCGGGCGCCGCTGCCGCTGCCGCTGCCGCTGCCCAGCGCTACCCGGTAGCGCCTGACGGCCGGGCCGTCGGGGCCTCCAAGGCCTTGCTGAGCCTCTGCCATTGGTGTGACTGAACACCGTCAGTCTCGTCACGGCCACGTTTGTCACGGCCACGTTTGCGATGTTCGAACATCGAGGATACTGTGATGCATGCATCGCTGGCGTGGGCGCCAACAGGCAAGGTTGTTGTCGTTTGGGTTCGGATTGGCCGCGGCAGGGTTGGATGCAGAGGAGAGAGGGCAGCATCGGCAGAGGCCGGCATGGCAACAGCAGTCGAAGAGCCACCTCATGTACCCCGCTCGCCTCAGTGCTCACTCGTGTGCTCACCTGCCTACGCCTTCCCCCCCCACCTGCCCCCTTTCCTAATCTGGGTTCATCGCTGTCCAGTACCGCGCCCTGGACGCCGCCCTGGACGTAGCGGGACGCTGGCTGTTTGGCTGGGCAGTGGCGCACGTGTTTGCCGCCACGCTGCAGGGCCGCCTGCGGCCGGTCAACGCCTTTGTTGTCTGCTGGCGCCTGGGTGCCCGTGGCGGCGCTGTCTTACAGCGTTTACCTGCTGCAAAAGGCGCCCCTGGCAATACTGCCCTCCTGGGCCGCCGTCAGCGTGACCACCCTGTGGGCGGCATGGGGCACAGGCCTGCTGGGCTGCCTGCTGGCCAACGCGGCTGCGCTGCTGCTGGCGCTGCCCTGCTACCTGCTGGTGGAGCCGCCATGCTCCCTGCTGTGGCCCCGCAACCGCTGATCCGTCGGGCGGCTGGCCATGCTTCGCTCAACCCAGCCTTAGAGGCATGTGTTTGCTATACTGACAACTTGCGTGCACAATGACCAATGCAGGTATCGCCCGTTTGTAACCATGTCATGCACGGGTGCCGCCTCCGGCGGCACCGGCAGCTGAGTTCAGTGGGCTTGGGTTGTGACTCATCGGGGGTCCAGTTGGACAGAAAGCGGCGTGCTGCCGCACCTGGCGCGACTGTAGCCAGCACCACGGCGGCTAGCAGCTTCGGATGTGCAACTCGGCCATGCCCTCTGTGCCCATACCAAGAGCCGTTCTGCCGTGCGCCTCGAAGCGGCACACGGACCGCCGAGGTGCGGCCACTGGCCAATCAAGGCCCGGGGCAGGGCCATGATCACAGGCTCCACTGGCTGTGCGGCTGGGCATCTAGAAACCACACGTCGAACTGACGGCATGCATGGGACAGGCCGAGGGGGGATGGCCGGCGGCCATCCCCCCGACCCGAGGGCGGCACCGCCGGCGGCACAGGCTCGGTACGCTAGCTCCCCGCCGTCCCTCCCAGCCGTTCTGGCATGCTGCTCTGGCCCGGCGAGAGGGCGGCACCGAGCGCAGAGCAACCAAGGTTAGTATAGCAGACGTGATGATGGCAGGCAGGACCGTCGGGCCGGCATTTCGCGTGGCTTTGCAAACGCGGGGCAATCACAAGCCAGCCAGACTGCGTAAGCAAGAAGAAGAAGAAGAAGGCAGAGCAGTCAGTGGCGAGCCCCGCCCTCTGTCGGCGGCTTGCAAGCCCGACCGGACTTTTGTAAAACAAGTGGCCGTCCTCCCCAGGCCGCCATGGGACTGTGCCTCTCGCGGCAACAGGCGAGCCGAGAGTCTGGCCCAGCGAGCGTAGGCTTTCGGTGTCGCCCGCCCGCCCGCGCCCAGCAATCGAACGCCGTCTGATGGTTGCCGTGCGCCGCTGCCACGCCCGCTCCGCTGCTGCAGGCCGGCACGGCCGCCGCCGCCGAACGAGTGGCAGCTGCCGGCCCGGCCGCC